>APFE030251561.1:16543-37767 GCA_000404065.3 Pinus taeda
CCCCATTTTTTTATTTTATGTACTCAAATAATGGGGACCCTTTCTATAAAAAATTTACTAAGAATCTTTTTTATTTTCATTTAAAATTCCCTTACAATTTTATCATTTTTTTTTTTCTTCAAATTTATGTTTTGATTGTTTCATTGAATCTGACTTTTCACAAGCTTTCCATCGATACTTGTTTCGACTCATTTGGTCTACTGGTTTGTAAATGGCACTACTTTGAAGTTTGATCGTTTTCTCGCCTGGACTAAAAATGTAAATCACTGTATAATATTTCAATTTTTGTAACTAATTAAGTTCAATGGTCATTCATTGTAAATATTGACTTTTAGTTAACTTTTATTAATTTTTTTATTTTTCACTAACGATCATACAAAATGACCTAGCTAAATCATACAACAGAGGAAAATGTATTTCAAAAGCTTGATAATTTACTCCAATTTATTATTCTAAAACAAATTGCTAAGACTAGATTCTTAAAATTGCAAAGTCGTTATAGTCCAATTTGTAGGATTATTAATTCCACGTGGGCCCCACTTCATATCACTTGCTTCCTTCCAAGAACTACAATTTTAAAATTGCGATAAAAAATGCAATCAAAAATTATGATGCGATGTTGTGATTACGATATATTGCAAATCACATATCGCAAATAAAATTTTTGTTTTTATGTAGCAATTTTAAAACATGTAATATGCTATTCAGATGAAAATGCGATAGTTATTTTTCTTATGTCCTAAATTTATCATGCTCCTTATACCTCTTGGGCCTATTTCACCTCACATCACCCTCGTACATGATCCCTCCACATCACTCACCTCGCCATCACTCTCACCTCCCTCCACTCCTTATCACACCCACCTTATCACTCCACTATCCCTATACTCTCCACCCTCTTCACACTCACACTAATAAGTGAAATTTTATTTTGTAATTTAAAAAAAATAAAAATAAAAATAAATTAATTAATTAATATAATATTATAAATTATATATTAATTTATATTTTTATATATTTTATATATATATATTTTTAATTAATCATTAAATTGAATTTTTTTAATTAAATTAGTTAAGCAGTTAATAAGAATTAATAAATGCATTTATAATTAATTGTTATTAATTAATTAAATAACAATAATTTAATTTAGAATACAATTTAATAGAAAAAAAAAAAAAAAAAATAATAAAAAAAAAAAATAAAAAAATTCAGATTTTTAACATAAGCAACAGAATTTCTAGAATTCTGTCAGATTTGACGCATCAACTTTGGAGACTCATAGAGCAAGTTTTACTTGACCAAATGAGGCCCAGGACGGCTCATTGGAAAGATAAAATCATGGAGAACATTTCTGAGGAAGTTTAATTAACAGATTTTCTCATTTATTAAGTCCAAACCCAACAGAAAATCAAGCTCCGAATTTTGAATAAAACTAATTTTCTTGAGTTTTATTTTTTTCATTTTCAATTGCCCAAGCCTCTTCTGAATGAAAATCCATTCGTCAATGATATCCTTGGCTAATTAAATCATCACAGGAATTAATGGAAAGCCTAGATTTCCTTTTCAATTATTTATTTAATTGAGTTTGATTAGTTTTGTTTCAATTCCAGATTTGGCATTTTGATTTTATTTTTGCATTTTAATTTTGTTTTGATTTGATTTTGTAGGAAAACAGTTGAAGAGATGAACAAAAAATAATCTCAATCAATGAGAAGGCTCCAACAATACAAGAATGTAATTTTAAGCCAATAAAAATTGATTAAACATATTTCTTCTTCAACAAACTTTCTTAGTTTGAATTTCTTTGTAAATATTATAAATAACAGATTGCAAAATGTAATAAGGACTTCTCTCCTCTACAATTCTGAAATTCTAAATGCACTTATGTAATAAGGATTTAGAGTTGTAGGTGGGAGGAGAGGAATCTCAACTCTGGAGATTATTGAGGTTTTTTTTTTACATTCTGAGTTATATATAATGAACAGAGTTTGCATTATTGTAGCTCTGATTTTGAAAGCAGAAGCTCGGGCACTGTAAAGGACCATTAGAGACCGGATTTAGAGAAATGGAATCTATAAATTGGTATTTATAATACTATTATTTTAAATATTGGTTTCATTTTATGATGACAAGAATGTGTCAAATTACTTTCATATTTGTGTACTTTTGTCGATATGGATAATTTGTCTCTTTTTTATGTTATTATTTATTTATGCTCTTATGGGCTAAATTCTGATTTCTGAGAAACTATTTACTCAGAAATCTATTTTTTATTACTGGTTTAATAAATAGTGATATGTCATGAACTTTTTCCACATATTATTGTTTAATTATTCAAGTTACTGATTAAATGATCAAAATCATTCTGCAAACTTCTTCCTAAGTGTTGTTGGTTGATTATTTCAGTTTAGAGGTTCCTAAATGGGATGTGTTTGGTATTCATAATGTTAGTTAATTGAACTACTTCATTAGTTTGATATTCATTATAAGCCAGACATATTTAAATCCCAATACTTTAAATTTCTTGCTCTCGGTTGGGTTAGATCTATATCTGCCTAATTGAGATAGGATTAGGATTTAGTTCTTTTGCTTGCATTGTAGAATAAGTTTGCACTTAGACTAATTTATACATTCTTTTGTGTCCTCTTCCCAAAGAGGCAAACTTTAGTTGTGGCTTGATTGAGCCCCAAATCAGCTTAAGGATCACTTTCTTGTCTAATCAGCAAGAGGGTTGATCTAATGTCTCTTCTCCATTGGTGAATGAAAGTCATATTTTAAAGCCATTGGGGATTGAGAAAAGGTAGCTGGACCTAGTTGAACCAACCGGAACCACCATTCCAAACGGAAAAGGAGTTGCTTTAAGGTCCAGACCGGGTTGTGATCCCCCATGTTGTTGCAACAAATTTCGAGGCTTCAACATTTTAGCGCTAGAAGGAGGGCCTGAAACTTGTTGTCTATTGGAGTCTTTTGAATTTTAACATTTTATTTAATCACAATGGCTCGTCTTAAACTTCCAATTTGGAGTAGTATCCATGGACGTGCATCTTCCAATACTCCACTCGAAGTGGTAAGACTCTTGTCTCAGGTAAAGTTTAATGGTAAAAGAAATTCTTTTGCTTTTAATCATGTCTTTCAATTTATTCAAAAATTTTCTAATTCTACTTTTCAAGGAATTGATGAAGGCATTTTATGTAGAATTTTTACTCTCACATTCACGGCAAAAGCCAAAAACTGGTGTCGAACTCTTCCAGTTGCCTCAATTCACAGCTAGGATCAATTTGTTACAATTTTCATTCGTAAATTTGACGGCTATGATTATGAACAGGTATGTGATGAAAATGGATATCTACAAAAATTTGATAATGAGTCTGTTATTGATTTTAATATTCAATTCTGTTTGAATTGTTTAAAATTTAAAGTCAAAGATAAACCTCTGGAAGAAGAATCATTAGATTTGTTTGAACATATTTGTTCTCTTTCTCCCATTCATAATCCATATGAAATTAATTCACGCTTTGTTCCATCCCCTTCCAACATAAATGAGAATTCCAATATGGATGTGCAAATAAATTATGATGAAGTGGTCTCACAAAACTTGGAAAATATTTCTATCCAATTGCAAGAAGACAACAACAACAATTTTGGAGAAAGAGTTGCCTTGAAATCTGAAAATTACTTTGCAGTGAATTCAGAAAATCAGATCGCAAATCAACAAGTACAAGAAGCAATCAAAGTAACCAATAACACACAAACTGTTGTATAAATTTCTGAATTCTTTCATGATGAGAAAATGCCAAATTCGGAGCAACAAAACAACCTTCTTTAATAAAGCATGAGTACACAAAGAAATGATCTAGAATTTGAAATTTATAATGAATAGAATACAAAAGAATTCTCAAATAGAGAAACTTTTGAATTCATTATTTTTTATCCTCATTTTTCCCTTTATCCTGATATTTTTACTGATGGTAATTTTCCCCCTCTTGGTATTAATGATATTTCATAAAATACAGAGGCTCATCTAAATGAAATGCTGATTAGTTTTTGTCAAGATAGAGAAACAATAATTGATCATTCTTTTAGAATTAATAAACATGTACTTTATATTCCTTCTTGTTTTGATACATTGGATGAGATCGAATGGAATTCTAATAAATATCGTGAAGTTGTTTATAATAATTACTCTCACAATGAAGATGTTGATTTGTATTCTTCTCAAGTCAATCCTCATGAGAAAATTCAAAACACATATGAGGATGAAGAACGCTTTAATTCAGAAATTATTCCAACTAATCTTCATTCTCAAGCAACAAATTATCTTCATGATTTCGACATCCAAAAAATCATTCCAATTTATGATTCATATCATGATCAATCTCTCATTCCTATTCATGGTCATAATTCTCTTTCTAATTCACAAGTTGGAATTGGAAATCATTCAAATTCCATTATTCTGCCCAATCCTTGTAAAAACGAAATTATTTCAAAAAAATCCCAATTGTGTTGTAACATTAGTTGTACCAATAGTGATTTTATTTTGTTTTTGTTTCCTCACTTATTTTGTTTAAAATCGGATTTAACCTCTGATTTTATTTTTCAATTTTTTGATACTTTACGCTGGCATGTTGAACATTTCACTGTCAAACACTCAATTGATGCATTTCCCTATTAGGAAATTGAAGTTTCATCTTATAATCATGAACATCAAAATCTATCAATATTTCAATTTCAATCGATGTTAATTTTTTATCAAAAGCTTTTATTTTCTCAAAGGTAGTATCAACAAGAGAGTGTATTTTTACTATCTGACCAGCGATTTAATTCAATTTATAATCTTCCATTGTATCTAACAGACTTCCATCCATTTTTCATTAACTCATTTGAAAAATATTTGGAAAGTTTTCCTTCATGGAAGATTGTTAATTGTTTAACATTTAGACATAATACTAACAATTTTTTTTCAGGCTTGTGAATCTAGAAGCTCATATCCACAATCTGGCTTGTTATCTTCTCTTTTTAATCTCTTCCAATCATTAATGGAAAACCATTCAGATTTCTATGATCCAATTGAAATCTAGTTGGAAAGGGCATTTCAAAATAAGGAGATTTTAAATAAGTTGCTAACAATAACTGCACATTCTGCTTTCATATTTAACTTTCCTACTTTAATTAGATTTGTATTTCTATTACTAATGTTTGAACTGTACATATATGCAGAAATTAAAATGACAGAGTGGTTACATTGGAAATATGACTATACCTAGCCATTTTCATGTATATAGTTAGGATAGGAGTAGAATTAATGTAGTTAGTTTGCCTATATAGTTAATTTATTTTTAACAATTATGCAGATAAAAATAAAGCAAGAAATCAACCCTTCTCATATCATATACATGTTCAGAGAAATATTTTCCTCTCATCTAAGACTTTTTGATTTTTGCTTTCCATCTTTAAATCAAAAGTTTCTTGCAGAAATACCTCTACCCATGACTACATCTCTACCCATTTCAAATAATGTCTTGACTAAATTTAATTGAGAATGCACTTGGCACACATCACTTCAAAGCCACTTTTCTCTATTTCGACATTTCCTTCTAAGATTTTCTTCTTAGATTGTTATGTTGAAAATTTCGATGATGCAAAAGCTTCTTGATTTCATTATCCCGTAAAATATATGATTGTCTAAGCTCGCAAGCTTAATGCCAATTCAATTATTATTAATCAGTGTTACTTTTTGCTGTAAACACATGAAGTTCATGTTATCTTCCTCATAATTTGTTAAAATGACCTTAAGGGTGTCCATTATGCTGTGAGCACACATTTGAATCTGTGTTGATATTCTTGCATAACCAGTGGCTTTATTCTATTCTGATCTTTAATTTATTATTTGATGTCGTAATATGCACCATATTTATTTATTGAACAACCACCTTAACAATACAGACTTCGGTTAAGTTAATTTAGAATGAGAAAAGGTAATAATTATTGTTTCAATTCAAAGGGGAGCATATTTTCATTTACATTTCTGGTGAATTCTATGAATTTCAGATTTCCTGAACATGAATAACTGATTTTCTTTAAGCTGATTGCACACTCTAATTTAGAGATGATTTTGAACAAAATCCGAATTTTGAGAAATCCATGAAAGAAATTAAAGATTCATTAGATAAAAATTACAGACAATTTTCTTCCAGGTACGCATTCATCAATTCATTCTCATCTATTGTTGGTTTTTCCTTTTTCTTATTTTATTTCTTATTCTTGTTCTGTTTCATTTGCAGGTTTTCATTCATTTTCGAAACTTGAAGTAAGTAGCAAACCCATTTCAAATCCGCAAAAGGTTAAGGGAAATTTTATTTGTTGTTCATTAGAATTTGAGCATTCTTTAATTTTGCTTTCATTCATTAAAAAAACCAATAGGCCTTTAAAACATTATCGCAAAATTCATATCGGAATATTTCAGCTTGACTTGTATATCACTGATACTACGATGAATATACATTTATGATATTCCCTTCCTGCTCATATTCGTTAATACCTTCCTTTCAATATTACATTATCCATATCACAACTATTTGTATCGCAATATTCTATTGAAAGCGACTCTTAGCATTTACTGATAAAAAATTGTTGATACAAGACCTTTGATGTTCTTTACACTCATTCTCTCGCAAAAATTCCACATTTATCATATCATATATCGCATTTCGCATTTCGCATATCTGATAGTTAACTTTGCCAATATTGTTATGTTCACACAATTCCAGACCCGATATAAAATTTAAATCAAGATCATTAAAAATATCGCGTCCATTCAATCGCAATAATGGTAGTGGCATAGGTTTAAAAGTCCTGATGTTTCAGATCCGATACGATATCAAATTCACATAATAAATTTATCGAATCCGTTCTTCATCGCGCATAGGTGTATAAACAATGTTACATCATGTACTTAAATTTTCCGATCGCCCATTTCTTTTGAGACCCAAATCCTGTTCCACCAATTTGCGACGTCATCCATCACATCCCTGCAGTCATAGAATAATATCAGCATTTCCAACATGACTATTTCCTAATGTCCCAATATGCCAATATCACAATCACTTCATCATAATTTTTATTATATATGCTCATACCACAATTCTGAATCTGCGATGAGCAATGTGCCAAGTGTGATGTGCGGTGTGACTATTCCATGATCCCCGATATAGTGATTCTTTGATATTTCCATCGCCCCATCGCATAACATATTTTCACATAGTATATGTCCATATCACAAATTTGTCACCACAACAAATATATCACATCACAAAATTCAAATGAAACCTTATCTTAAGATTTTGTGATGTAATAGACTCTGGTACATGCCTCTTTGCCATTAACATTCAATCGTTATGTCCCATATCGGCAAAGGTAAAAATCGCGGATTGGAATTTAAGTATGGCAAAGAAACTAGCAATGTGAAACATCTGCTGATGCATTGTGTTGTATAAAATATTTTAAGGCAATCTTGGGTAATCACTATGGTATTAAAGCAATTGATAGGAAATTTGCAACAAGGTTAGATCATTTCGATTTTTCTTATATTTTAGTTTTATATATACCACTCCATATTTAATATGAAATTTAAGACCTTCCCATCTATACATATAAATTTCATTATCTTGAATTTGGTCTTAATTCTGGACAATTTATGGAAATGGAGTTGATATGAAACTCATAATATTATGAGAACATTCATCATTGCACTTCATTAAGAAACATAATTTCGTTCTCATTTCTGATGGATTTGTTTTACTTTCGATTCCTTGAACACAAAGCATTATTTCCTTATAGTTTACTGCTTGCTTTGGTTTATATAAAACAAAAAATGATTTTGAGTTATAAAATTACGGTTAGTTCAACTTCTTCATGCTTTTGATTTTAATTAAAAGAAGAAGTTAGCTAGCATTGGAGAAGATGATACCTCACATGTAAGATTAAATGCAATTCTCCAATGGTAAGTTTTATATACCCACTTTCATTTATTTCCATTACATTACTTTAGTTTCATTTTTGTTTTTAAATTCTACTAATATAAAAATTTGGTTTGTAGCTCTTCATAAAAGCTTTCAATCCTCCACCATATCAGATTTTGAAGCCCTATACTCTTTTTCTGGTTTGCTTTCAAGAAGCAACAATAATCTTCATCGAAACAACTACACTAGGAAGTTTCTAAACCTTTAGTTTGTTTCTTTAAACATTCATTTTATTAGAAAATGATTAAGATGATGCTTTGAAACAAGAAGATTGACGCTAGACATAAATTTTTTCATTGTAGCTGAATTTTATCATCACTGCTATATGAAGCCTAAAACACTTATAACCCTGCAAGGTATAATTTTATTTGAATCTCGACATAAGAAGGAATGATTACATGATTATTTTTTTTTACTTCATTTTGTTGAGACATTGGTATAAACATTCTTGTTGGAGTTTATCTTTTAAAAACTTGGATTTTCTTTTCTGCTCTTACCTTTTTTCATTTTTATTTTTGTTTGTTGATTTTTTTTATTAATTCAGGTTAGAAATTATTTTCCTTTTATTTTTCAGTTTTGATTTTGGTGACTCTGCCATAATTTATACGAAAAGCCTTTTTGTTACCTAACAATGGTCGGCATATGCAAAAAAAGAATGTTAATAGTATACTATTGGATTTTTCTTAAATCTGTTAATAAAGTTTGTTTTTCTTATTATAAAGGTAGACACACTTAGGGAAGAGATTACAAAACATGAGAAGTTGGCAGAGTATCATAAAATCTAAGAAATTTTTCCATCAAAATTGTAATTATTTTGAAATTTCAATATTTTATTAAGATCTTTCAAAATTCTATTATCAGTCAAGAAAAGTTATTTTTAACCGAGTAAAGACACTTTACAGCGAAGCACTCTTAACTCTGAATTGTCATTCTTAACTCTTGAGTCAATAATTCTCCCTATCCAAAAAAGTCTTGTTTTTCTAGAGTGTAATCCAAAAATATATTAAACTTAAAAGATAAAAGGTCTCATCATGAGTCTGCTTACCATGATCATAGGGGGAAAATAAGCTGACATTACCAACATTGCTAAACAAACCAAGGTGATGGCTTATGATTGCAAACAATTATAAGACAAGGGGTCTCATCACGAGCCAGCTTGTTCAATCAATTATAACCAGTGAATGGCATTGTCAACTATCTGGCTACCAAACTAGGACAATGGCTTTTAAGAACTAAAAAAAAACAAATACAAAGAAAATAAACATATATAAATGAATCTATCTCTAGGTCAATAATTCTTAAATAGATGGGATTCTGAATCGTTGATGATTAAAACGTAACTCTGTCGAGACTATAGATGTTTGTTGGTAGTAGTGGCTCTACCTGTAACAAATGAGTATATTTAAAAGCTAAGCTATAAAGTGACCCTTGCTTTATCTTTACAACTAATTAAAGACTGATATAGAGTTATGAGATATTTTTATTTATGAGGAATTTAAGAAAAATTACAGTTAGATGATTCTTGTTTTTATTCAAACTAATGAACCTAGTCAAACATTTCAAAGATAATTCCCTCTTCTTTAATTATTTTTACTTTAATTTTAGGAAAATCTCATTCATATAAAACAGATATAATTGGTTCTTCTCCCGTGTGTTGCCATTGTTGTGGTAAAACACACCCCCGTCCCCCCGTCCCCTCCGCATTTTTTTTGTATGTACTCAAGTAATGGGGTCCCTTTCTATAAATTTTTGGCTAAGAATCTTTTTTTTATTTTCATTTAAGATTGCCTTACAATTTAATCATTTTTTATTTTCATTAGATTTATGTTTTGATTGTTTCATTGAATCCGACTTTTCATAAGCTTTCCATCGATACTTGTTTCGACTCATTTGGTCAACTGGTTTGTAAATGGCACTCCTTTGAAGTTTCATCGTTTTCTCGCCTGGAGTAAAAATGTAAATAATTGTATAATATTTCAATTTTTGTAACTAACTAAATTCAATGGTCATTCATTGTAAATATTGACTTTTAGTTAATTTTTATTAATTTTTCATTTTTTCACTAACGGTCTTACAAAATGATCCGCCTAAATCATACAACGGATGAAAATGTGTTTCAAAATCTTGATAATTTACTCCAATTTATTATTCTAAAATAAATTACCAAGACCAAATTCTTGAAATTGCAAAGTAACTATAGTCCAATTTGTAGGATTATTAATTCCATGCAGTCCCACTTCATATCACTTGCTTCCTTCAAAAATTGTGATGCGATATTGCGATTACAATAGATCACAAATCAAATATCGCAAATAAAATTTTTGTTTTTATGCCACAGTGTTAAAACATGCAATATGCGATTAAAAAAAATGCAATAGTTATTTTTCTTATACCGTAAGTTTCTCACACTCCTTATACCTCCCAAACCTACGTCACCTCACATTACCCTCGTAACTTGTCCTCCACCTCACTTGCCTCACTATCACCATCACCATCACCCTCACCTCTGTCCACTCCTTATCACTCCACTATCCCTATACTCTCCACCCTCCTCACACCCACACTAATACGTGAACTTTTATTTTGTAATTTTAGAAAAGTTTAGATTAATACTCCTCACACCCACACTAATACGTGAACTTTTATTTTGTAATTTTAGAAAAGTTTAGATTAATATAATATAATAAAAATTATATATTAGTTATAATTTTCATATATTAATTATATATTATTTAAATTAAATCATTAAATTAAAAAAAACTTAAGTAAATTAGTTAAACAGTTAATAAGAATTAATAAATACAGTTATAATTAGTTGTTATTAATTAATTAATAACAACAATTTAATTTAGAAAAAGAATTTAATCAAAAAATTTAGATTTTAGCGTAATCAACAAAATTTCTAGAATTCTGCCAGAGTTGACGCATCAACTTAGGAGACTCATAAAGCAAGTTTTACTTGGCCAATGAGGCCCAAGACAGTTCATTGGAAATATAAAATCATGGAGAACATTTATGAGGAGATTTAATTAACATATTTGCTCATTTATTAGATCTAAAATCTAGCAAAATATCAAGCTCCGAATTTTGAATAAAACTAATTTTCCTGAGTTTTATTTTTTGCATTTTCATTTGCCCAAGCCTCTTCTAAATGAAAATCCATTCGTCAATAAAATCTTTGGCTAATTAAATCATCATAGACATCAATAGAAAGCTTATATTTCCTTTTCAATTATTTATTTAATTGAATTTGATTAGATTTGTTTTTATTCCAAATTTGGCTTTTTGATTTTATTTTTGCAATTTAATTTTGTTTTAATTTGATTTTGCAGGAAAACAGTTGAAGAGATGAACAAAAAATAATCTCAATCAATGAGAAGGATCCAACAATACAAGAATGGAATTTTGAGCCAATAAAAATTGATTAAACAGATTTCTTCTTCAACAAACTTTCCTAGTTTGAATTCCTTTGTAAATATTATAAATAGCAGATTAAAAAATGTAACAAGGGCTTCTCTCCTCTGCAATTCTAGAATTCTAAAAGCACTTCTGTAATAAGGATTTAGAGTTGTAGGTGGGAGGAGAGGAATCTTAGATATGGAGATTATTGAGGTTTTTCTTTTACATTCTGAGTTATGTATAATGAACAGAGTTTGCACTATTGTAGCTCTGGTTTTGAAAACAGAAGCTCAGGCACTGTAAAGGACTATTAGAGACTGGAGCTAGAGAAATGGATTCAATAAATTAGTATTTATAATACTATTATTTTAAATACTGGTTTTATTTTACGATGACAGGAATGTGTCAATTTACTTTCATATTTGTGCACTTTTGTCGGTATAGGTAATTTGTCTCTATTTTATGTTATTATTTATCTCTTCTCTTATGGGCTGAATTCTGATTTCTGAGTAATTATTTACTCAAAAATCTATCTTTTAATACTGGTTTAATAAATAGCGATATGTTGTGAATTTTTTCCGCATATTATTGTTTAATTATTCAAGTTACTGATTAAATGATCAAAATCATTCTCCAAACTTCTTCTTGAATGTTGTTGGTTGATTATTTCAGTATAGAGGTTCCTAAGTAGGATGTGTTTGGTATTCATAATGTTAGTTAATTGAACTACTTCGTTAGCTTGATATTCATTATAAGCCAGACATATTTAAATCTCAATACTTCAAATATCTTGCTCTCTGTTGGAGTAGATCTATATCTGCCTAATTGAGATAGGATTAGGATTTAGTTCTTTTTGCTTGCATTATAGAATAAGTTTGCATTTATATTAATTTATACATTATTTTAAGTCCTCTTCCCAAAGAGGCAAACTTTAGTTGTGGCTTCGTTGAGCCCCAAATCAACTTAAGGATCAATTTCTTGCCTGATCAGCAAGAGGGTTGATCTGATGTCTCTTCTTCATTGGTGAATAAAAGTCATATTTTAAAGCCATTGGGGATTGAGAGAAGGTAACTAGACTTAGTTGAACTATTCGGAATCACCATTTCAAACGGAAAAAGAGCTGCTTTAAGGTGTGGAATGGGTGGTCATCCCCCATATTGTTGCAACGAATTTTGAGGCTTCATCACCTTCACAAGTCCAAACACATCACTATGCACAAGCTCTAAAATTTGTTTCGCCCTCTTACCACCAGAGAGGAAACTCACCCGATTATGCTTCCCATATAAACAAATTTCACAGAAATCAAAATCCAGAGAGCTATTAGTTATATCTTATACCATACCTTTACCATGAAGTATTCGAAGGCTCTTTTCTCTAATATGTCCAAGCCTTTGATGCCATAGCATGGTCTTTTATCCAGAGACCACTAGATTTTCTGCTCCACTTTCAGGAACCACAAAACTGTTGCACCCATCAACAACAGTGCTACCTTACAACTTGTACAGAGTTCCAATCCGAACTCCCCGCATCAATACCAGTGCTCCCCAAACCATCTTGCAGGTATCCTTCTCGAACACTATTTTTACACCTGCATCATCCAGCTTGCTTACAAAAATTAGATTTTTGGCCAATGCAGGAATATGGAAAACACCCGGAAGTGTTCTAATCCTTCCACTTTGCAAATTCAACTTAACTTTTCCACAACCAACGATTCTAGCATTCCTGTCATCCCCTAAGAAGACATTACCACCATCATATTTCTCATACTCGTAGAACCACTCTCTATGGGGAATGAAGTGAAAGGATGCACCTGAGTCAATCAACCATGCCCCATGATCTACATGTGTACTTGAAGAAGCCAAGTACACATCCCCACTTTGATCTGAGGTGGTTTTAGTCTCTGTAGAAGGAACATCATCCAATCCCTTTCCTTTTTTAGGAGCTTTAGCTTTACAGTCCCTTTTGTAGTGCCCTTCCTTACCGCATTTCCAGCACACCTTTACAGGTTTTGCTGGAGATTTAGATCTCCCTCTAGATTTAGATCTCCCACTTGATGATTTATTTTTATTTATGTTCTGGGACCTTCCTCATACAGAAAAAGCATCACCATTCTGGCTCTCCATATTTTTTCGTCCCATCTCCTCTATCAGTAAAGATGAGACTATTTCATCAAACTACAAGGAAGTTGCATTGCTAGCTATTCCAATAACTAGACTATCCCACGAATCTAGTAGAAAACACAACAAATTGATGCACTTATCTTCATCTGAAATTTTAATATCAACAGATAATAACTGACTTACCACAGTATTAAATGCGTTCAAATACTCTGTCACCGAGTCTCCATCTTTCATCCTCAGGTTATATAGTTTTTCCGTAGGAAGAGTTTATTCACTAGAGACTTAGATTGGTAAAAAGTCCCTAACTTCTCCCACAAATCCTTATTCGTAGCTTCCCCTGATACATTCAACAATACTAAATCTGAAACAAAAAATCGTATTGTGCTCTTTGCCTTCTGATCCAACTTCTTCCATTCTTCATCGAACACTCCCGTTGGTTTAGTACTCGGATCTACCACGATCCACTGATCTTTATCTACCAGCAGATCCTCTATCTTATTTCCATAACTCAAAACTCTAACTATTAAATTTCTCAATCTCTATCTTTCCACTGCTCGCCATCTCCTTTCACCACCAGAATCGATCCCGTAGATCTCCTAGTGAACAAGGTCAACCACAGGCTTGAGAAAAACCCCTCAGCAACAAAGGCGTCCCCTTAAAGCCAAAATAGCTCTGATACCAAATGTAAGTTTTAACCCCGTACAGAAATTACCTGCATATGAATTCTAAAACATAGAAAATAAACAATGCAAGAGCATAACACATAAAACTCATATAAACAGAGATTTTCCTCTGGATCCCAAAACCGGGACTACCAGCTTGATTTTCCATTATGCTCCTTTCAATGTTACAATACATATATATACATGTCAAAGCATCCAATACCATGGAACAAAAACCATCTCACCCAAAACCATGTGTGAAAACCATGCACAAAACCGTAGGTAGGCCTGCCCACCTAATATAGGGTCCAAAAAAAAAAATCCCAGGGGCACTGCTCTGAACCCCGTAGAGGGGGGCTTACAGCCACCCTCAAACCCCCTGTGACCCCCCCGCTGTGCAATCGTCACAACAAATAGGGGCTTCGCCCCCCGCGGTTAACTAGGGATGCTAGTCGTGAAAAAAATATAACACAACCCAACAATTCTTCCACTTTGGTACCATGAATTAGAGTCCATACAAATCCTTAAAATATTTACCTCTAACATATTGTTCAATGTAATTTTCATGAGATAAAGAGCTATGTTGTAAAAGAATAAATGCATTAATAAAAGGTCTAGATAACATATCTACAACTTTGTTTTTAATACCTTTATTATCCTTGATTACCAAATGGAATTATTGCAAGAATCCCAACCAATAGAAATGATGTGATCATTGTAACTTAGTTTGTGATTTGAGATACAAGGTTGATGATCCATATGGATAATTGTCTCTTTTCCCATCAAATATAGTTTCCACTTCTTCATTCCCTGAACCAAATCATGCATTTCTTTGGCACAAGTAAGATCATGTATTACTACATCAACGAAGGTCTTAGAATGGTAACAAATTGGTTTCACCTTTGTATTAACACTGCTCCCATGGTGTAATCACTTGCATCAATTTCAATCTCGAAGAATTATTGTAAATATAAGAATACTAGAACTAAGGTTGTGTTGATCTTCACTTTGAAAGTCTCAAAGGACTTTTATTGTTTACCTTCCAACTAAAAAACATATGTGGTACATGTCAAAGCATCATAAAGAAGATGTAATAAAAGAAAATATAGTAATGAACTTCCTCCACTATTGAATTACCCCCATGAGGTTCCTAACTTGTGTTACATATTTGGCATAGGCATATTCATAATTTCTTCAACTTTAGAGGAATCATTTTTTTATTCACTGTCCCATACAATATAGCACAAATAAACCACATATGTTTTCCCAAATCCAACTTTTGACATCTTTAGGCACAATTTTTCTTTTTTCAAAATATCTATTACTTTCCTAACATGCCTTACATGATATTCCCACCTTTTACTAAAAATCACTACATTATCTAAGTATACCCTTAAAAAATCATCTATGATTGGCCCAAATACATCATTCATCACTAGCATGAAAGTGGTAGGATAATTACAAATCCCAGAGGGCATAACCAACCCTTTAAGTAAACCTTTTTTTTTAACTATTTTCCAAATATCATCTTAAAAATCCTCATTTGATGATAACCACTTCTTAAGTTTAACTCAATGAAATAAGTTTCATTTTTAAATTTGACCCAACAAATCATTAATATGAGGAACAAAGTAACAATTCTTCACCCTAGTTGTGTTCAATGCTCAGAAATCCACAAATATTCTCCATGTACCATTTTTCTTTGGTACCAACACAATGGGAAATCCACATGGGGAAATACTTTGTTGAATGAATCCTTTCTCATGAAACTCCTAAACTAGCTTCCTTATTTCTTCATTTTCAAGCACGAATAATCTATACATGCCAATGTTAGAAAGAGGTGCATCTAGTCGCAATTGGATCTCATTTTGTATCTCTCTCCTTGGAGGTAATTCTCATAGTTATTGAAACACTTCATCATGGTTAGAAATAATCCTCTGTTACACGAGAACCGCTCCAAAGAGTTGGGAAACCCATTCCAATGGTTCCCGCGCTCCCGGGAGATTTGGAACTATATGGGAATGTTTCCTTTTCAGCGAGAGCTCCAATGGGAGCTTGGGAAAGTTCTAGGAGCTTTGAAGACTATTTTTTTTTTAATTCCAACATTCTATGGGGTTGGGGAATACAAAGCCTCTAGATAAATATGTTGAACTGCCCACAACACATGAGCCTAAGTTGAAACCTTTGCATGAAGAAAGGTTTAAGACATCCTTTACACCGATATCCTTAATTGAGAAAATGGAGCAATCTCCTAATGGGTTAAGGAAGTGTGTGACACCTCGATATAAGGGCGATATATGGGATGTCATGATGATGAGTATTTCTTTTGTTGTTTATGTATATATATCGCAAAAGATTGTGTGTGCATATTGAATGTGGCGGTCAATGCTTAAACATTAGAGTTGCTTTACTTTTTCTCTTAATAATAACTAGAGAAACATATGTAAAAGTGTTCCTTTGTATTTTTAAGCCAGATTGTTTCAAATATTCGTCATGTGTCGTAATGAACTTGACATTTTAATATTTTATATATATATAAGGGAGAGACTCAGGGAGAGAGACACCCAAAGAATATATTTAATATAAGAGAGATTATATATTTTATTATTTATATATTTAAATTGATTTTAATATTTGAATATTTTGATTCAATATATAATTAATATATATATAATTATATATATATATATATATATATATATAATAATTGTTTTATTATATAAATATTATCGCTCCCGATTAGTCATTTCCTATAAATTTTGGGGAAACCTCTAACCATTCCCAACACCCGTACCCAAGTTCCCAACGGTCCCACGTTCTAGAAACTCATGCAACATAGAAATAATCTGAACTAGTTCATTATTATGTTTTGGATCACATCCTTTGTAAGCACTAGATTTATCATCATCCTTAGCCTTACAATTATGAGTACAAAATTTTTGCATGCATTTACAAGATTTTTCATTTGTATTGTAGAAATAAGAGAATTTATCCATCCTAAAGGATATGGTTTTTTATGAGGCTTAGTTTCCAGTCCAAATGTCTTAACAATTTCTTCATAAATGAGTTTAGGTTACAAAAAACTATCAAAGAGTATATCAATCTTTGTATGTTTTCAAATGACTATAAAAGAGAATAGCTCACTTATTTTCCTTTTATCATGCCTAGTTTCAAATTTTAAAGAATGGGTATTAAAACAAGAACTAGTAGAAGAAGTTGTACCTTGTATTCTCATGGCCATGATCTTGGTTTCATCACCTAAATTTGATCCAAAAACTTGTTGGAAAGTAGTAGTGGTCTTTGTTTGGTAATTTAATTGAGTTTAAATTATTGCATAAATTATTGACCAGGGCTTGTAAACTTATAAACTGCTAAAGTGTATGTGCATCAGTTGTGCTAGGATTCTTTATTATGTGAGTAAAATGTTTTCATGCACATGTTTTATCTAAGAAATTGTCACTCTTGCAAGAAAGGAAAATATCATACTGACATAAATAAAACTAAATTAAAGTGCAGAAGTAAGTAGAAAAATCAAATCCAAATTCTCTTTACACTTGAAACAAAAAACAAAGAAACAAAAAACTAATCTAAAATTGCAGAAATAAATATCGCACCAGCAAATCTAGATCTACTTCTCACTTGATAAATAAGAAACTAAATCTTAAATGAAAAATTAAAATATCACACTGGAAAAATCCGAATCACACTGATAAAACCTTGAAAGAAATTATACTGCTAATTCCAATTAAATGATTCTACTCTTCCAAGTTTACATGTGCACAATAGATCCCTTTTTTATTTATTTCCTTCATCCTTCACATAACGAAATGATTAAATATATAAAATAATATTCAGCAAACTTTGTCTCAAACTTTGTTCTCACTATCATAAGCGCTCACTGAAGCTAAGATAAACTAATGCTACATAATTTTAAGATATAAAATTGAAATACTAACTGAAAATAAAATAAGACCTTACAGCTCCGAGGGGGGCATCCTGTGAGTTGTAGGTAAGCAGCGATCAATCAGAGATTAAACACGCAGTAACGCAACACACAGAGGAATCATCAAACTTGCTTTTATAAATGCAAAGAGTGTTTTCAAAATAATAACCGGTCTGTCATCATCGTGCCAAGAGGTAGGTTTTATAACCTCCTTCAATAAATTGTTTAGATACTTTTACGCCTATCCTACTCGACAGAAATTCTAAGAATAACATAAGACATTATGAAATAGTGATTCCTCATGATTTTCTATCGAAGAAGAAAATCATGAGGCAAAATATTAGCTTCATCCTTATCATCGATCTTCTCTCTCACCTGATTCATCTTTGGTTCCTTTTCTGCTGGGTTGAATTCCATGTTGACCTGCTCATACGGTACCATTATCACCTTGCTAGATCATGAATATAGGTGGATGTGGTTAAGCTGATTTTCAGCTACCTGTCCATATATTTCACTCCTCAACTGGTGGTTCAGAACCTACAGATTATTCAAGTAAGCTACGGAAACAATCATTAGTTGCGGAATTAATGCAATTCGGTAGCTTATGAAAATATTGAATCAAATAATAAGGAAACAATGAAACTATGAATAAAAGATGATTAGGTACCTACTTTTGCGAATAACCTTGCAAGCTGACACATTATTGGGATTATTATGATAAAAAAGGAAGGGAATCGAGTGTATGGAGTTTAGGGAAGGTGTCAAAAAGGAACAATTTTGGTCTTCAACATAATTTCCCCACATAGAAGATATTGCATGTCCTCATGCACAAAATTTCAAAATTTGTGACCCACTTTGTCACTGAGCTACCTCTGAATCTTGAGTAAGAACATCTAACTTTGTATTCTATGTTTTTCTAATTTTGCTTCTCGTTTTCATCCTTGGTTTCTTCATTAAAATCCTACATTGAAAACCCCTTATTTTACTTTTGAGAAGTTTATTTTTAGCCTTTAACTTCTTCTTTTTCTTGTACCAGTGGCAAAGATGTAAGAGAATATTATCATTTTGAGTCCTTTCAATGTCATTTTGTACTTTCATTGCTTCGTGTTCCTGCTTCAGAAATTTGTTTAACACTTCTAATTCATAAATTTCCTGTTTAAAAACATTTTCAATTCTGAATTCTTCTGGAGCACTAAAATTTATCTCTTCACTCAGAATTTCTTCTTAATTTGAGGATAAATCAGCAGTTTTTCCTTGTGCTTTTTGTTCAAGAGATTCTATATAGTCGTAGATTTATTGTTAAACATATTCAATTTTTGGGGTCTTTCTTGTTAGACTTGCAATTGGTGATGGTATTTTCTCTACTTTCTCTTCTTCTAAATCAACAAAACCTCGGGATTGTTTAATGGTTGATTTCATAAGTCGTGCACTTCTTCTTAATGGTTTTTCAGTGGTGAGAGCTCGCTTTTTCTTGTTACTTTTTTTTCTTTTTTCCTTCCTTTGATGGACCTTCATGTGTGACAACATATTTCTTCTTTTTAAGACTCTCTAAAAAAATTGCAAGAGGGGTTTCATCATCAGAATCGTTATGTGCGTGCTCATCTTATGGATTTTTTTTGCAGGTGTTTCATTTTGAAGCTTAGGATTTGAGGGAAGTTTTCAGAAACTTATTCTTATCTTAGAACTAAACTCATCTTGATCAGCTTCCTTAATGTGATTTTGAACCAAAACAATCCTCTCAATTATCCCCTTTACTTTTCAAATGGGCTTCAATTAAGATTTTTACTAACTCGTGATGATACAGAGCACTGAAAATAGACTAAATTTTTCTTTGGATATTAGCAGTCATTTTTCTTAAACTAAAAAGCAGGAAATATGGAAAATTGATTTCGTTGCCATCAATAAAATACATCATCAATTGAGCATGGTAAAAGAACATGTTTTCAAACCTACCTTCACAAGTTATGAACTTTTGAATGATTAACAACAAATTTCTCCATTTACTTTTTAAAGTTGTTACTGGAATTCCCTTCTTAAAAATGGAGATGTCCATACCTAGGTTTTTGAGGAAGATTTCCCAATCTTTCTCTTTGATTTTGCGGTTCTTAAACCAACTTCCTTGTTTCTCAATAATCTTGTAGCTTCTTCCATGAACGACTCTGTCAATACTAGCCTAATATCTCCAATTTCCATTTTTATCACATCATAAGCCCAAGCAAATGACTTTGTAACCACCTTATTGTGCCCATCAAACTTTTCAAAGAACTATAGCCATCGTGCCTACTGCAATTGTTGTTTCACCTGTGGATAACCTTCAAGAAACTTGACTCCATTTGACTCAGAATGCACAATAACTCCCATGGTGAGGAAGCTTCAATCTATAATTTCCCTTTTTGACAAGATTATGGAGTGTAGCAAGGACGGGAATGAAATTTAGGTAGCAGTTGAGGGGTTTTCGGCAAAGAAGATGAAACAGAGCCGAAGAAAGTGCGATATAATGCGAATGAAATGGGATAGTGTACAGGAAGAATGGGATAATACGGATAAAGGTGAATGAATTTAAACAATGGCAAGGTTTTAATTTCATTCACATTTTGTGATGATTATCAAAAATTTATGCATTGAATGGCCAAAAACCATTATTATGTCATGACAAAGGTAATCATTACATAATATGGTGGAGGAAATGGTTATAATCATCTATTTATATCATAACTCAATGTTTTTCCTTAATTATTTAACTAATATTTACACACTTTTCATTTTGCCTTACTAATTTGCTCTTTCTGTAGGTTGCTCAGGTTGCTTTAGTTATGATCTCCATTAAGATTGCTTTGACCATGATATTCATTTTCTTTGGTTGTAATCTATCAAGTCAGCTGCGGAATTTCATGAGAGCTGCAAATTATTGACAATTTTGTAGTTGCCTTATTTTTGCAAAGAGGAATAAAGGAAATGGGACAAGAATAGGGAAATTAAAAGCAAATCTAGGCTGCCCAGAATTCTTGGTTTTCAACTTAGATTTTCTGTATAAGCATGCCAACAATGTTGGTTTTCATGTTTATACAATTATTTATTT
>APFE030251561.1:38180-49494 GCA_000404065.3 Pinus taeda
ATATATATATATTGAAAAAGAAAGTAGAAGGCAAAGTTGGAGAGGAAGAAGAATCTTCCTTGACCAACTTCAAATCAAGATTATTGTTGTTGTAGAGATATGAATGATATAATTCACCATTTTCCACATTAATTGTCAACCCAGGGCTCATCTGATTGTTTCAAGGCTACCGTGCAAAGTCTATGCAAGCCACAATTTCTCTACCCAGCATTGAGCATTCAATTAACAATATAATAATGTGTAACAACAAGCAATAATCGTAACAACAATCAAAGTAACAACAAATTAAGATTCACAGCAACACAAAATTGATGAATCATTACAGCAATAAAGAAATAATCATGACAGAATAAATATACACACACCACTAATCCAACAGCGCTTGATCAGGAGAGTGGGCCCAACTCTCCAATCAGGGATGTGGCGAACATCAAACACTAGTTAATACTTTAGAAAATCAAGATTTCATTAATCAGAAAGGAAAACATAGAAGTTTTCTTTTACATTCATAACTCTCATGTCTCTCCCTGTTGTGAAGGTAAATCCTCTCTATGAATAGAGACGATCCCTGTAGCCCAATGAGTGGGTCTAGCAACTGAAGTGACAATCAACTAGACATCTTCCTATATCACAATTGAAAATAAGAACGAAGGGGGTGACCTACCTCGTTCTGATGCTATTTTGATCTCCTTTTTTGAATACCTTGAACCGCTTGTATCACGGGCTTGTTCCTGCTTCTCTTAGTGCTTATGCACCTGCACAAGTGATCAAGACACAACAAGGCATGCCAAAAAAAATAGCAAATCCAATATAAACCTAATTAACTGATCAAGGAATTTCAAGCTAAATGATATATGAACATATGCATTTTGAGAAGATGAACCAGCAATTGTGTATTACTAGAAAATAAATGGAAGCTTAAAACCAAAGTCTTGATGTTGATAGGCTCTCCTTGGGTGGTAATCCAAGTCCAAGCTAAGAACTCTCCAAGCACTCCTTTTCCAAGTCAAATGAATAGCCTCTAGGCACAATCTTAGGATAAGGGTGCAAATAGACATAGACCAACCATTTGAGAATAGGATAGTATGAATTTATAGGCTGGGAAAGGGAGTTAGGACCTCTCCAAAGATGGGATTAGGCCTTCATCTCAAGGAGGTAACTCATAGGGATAAGACCAAGAGGCCAAGTTGAGAGGATTCGACCTCATCTATGTCAAACAACCTCCAGCTCGTCACTCTAGAAGCTTCTAGATCATGAAGCTTCTCATCCTCTTTGGGAAAATTACCTCTTTGGGATCATGGTGGGTATACAAGGGAATAGAGCGATGCCATCACTGGTCAAGTACAATGAAACACGCGACCATCAATGTTTTAAGCCTTATAACTGATCTGTTTTTGTATGATTAGTTTTTTTTGTGCTAGTAACAATTACAAATTCCTAAACATATGCTTGCTTATTGCTTCTTGTGCTGAGGTTTCATTAGTTGTTTGTGTATGTAATCAGGTAAATTTCCTTAAGTTTAAAATGACATTCATGAGAAAAATAGCTTCAAAAACAAATACTGAACAACAGACATTCAAAGTACAACAAACCATCAAAGAGACACTTTAACAAAGTATTTTGATGAAGGAGTTCACCCCTCCTGGGCTACATCTCCTTGGTCCAGCTTCCATGGATTGGGCCTCTGTATTAACTCAATGTGGAAAAATTTTGTTTTAAATAGCTTTATGGCTCCTGAAACCTGCACCAATGTGTTCATAATGTCCAAAATTAGCCAAGAACACCTCTTCCTAAGCTCAATTTGGTCGAAAATTGCCTTCTCCATGACTTAGTCAGTATTTTCCTAGAAAAGTTCTGCTAAATCTGGAATGGCTCCAGTTAGTGCACTAAATCTGGAGGCAGGCCCGAAATTGGGGGAACCACCAAATCCTCCGCCAAACTAAACTAATAGTTAAACTGCGCTTAATTAAATTAATCTAGTTTAGCGTAAACCTTATCCTTAACATCTGATGGTTTTGGTAGGATGTTCACATGCGATGGTTAGCATCACATTAACCACCAGGTTAATGTTCCATTGGAAGTGCTGACCATCTGATGTTGCGGTAATCACGTTCACATGGCGTGTATTAAACCGTCGCAAAGTAATAGTATGTCGGAGCCGCCAGGTTAACATAATTGTTTGCAGTTTATAACAAATGTGTTCACATGGGGGAGGGTTGGACTGCAAGCTAGCCCTCCCCTAACCTCCCAACTCCTAATTGTTACACTTTAAATGCAAGCGGAAAACATATGGGGTAAGGATCACCCGGTAGCAGAGGTGGTTAAGGCGTAGGGACTGTGTGCCAAAGGTTGTGGGTTCGACCCCGAAATCCACCAAATTTTTTTTGAACTTCACTCTTCTTAGGCCATTGGGAGGTGCCACGTGGTGGCCTCCAGGCTTGCCACGTGGCATTCTTCCACTGGTCCAAAAATAAAACAATCAGATTACGCCAACACACCACCTGTATAATCTAATCAAACGATGCCACTTGTCCATCTATGATTCATCGTTTACCATATTTAACCATGACTACTCACTTGCCACATCAGTTGTACGGACTGTTGATTGTGCAGTGACTGGGCATTCTTTTTTAAAGTTCCCCTATTTAGCAAAGTGATCAGAACACAATAACTTTCTCATACGAACTCAGTTTTTGATGAAACAAGTTGCGTTAGGATCCTTTTTCCGAGACAGGCATAGCCATTCAAGTTTCAAGCCATTTTGAGAACTTTGATTTTTGAGATAAATACTAAGCACGTGATCAATAAGAGAGATGATTCTTCATTTAGGGTTTTAGAGCTATTTCTTCAGGGAAATCTTAAGGAATTTTCCAATCAATGTCTTAGGAGGGATCTGAGTTGAATACATGAATGAGTACACTTCATAAGGTCATGTTTCAGGCACTTTAGGGTATGTCACAGGGAAGTGCAGGATGTGTGACAAAATATTGTTAACATATTCCCCCTAAAGCATGAAGGAAAAACGAGGAGTGATGGTTAAGATGCTTTATGAGCTTTTGCAAGGACGAGGGCAAACACTGTCAGGAGACCTGCAAATCAAGGATGCATATACATATACATATCTGATGTCAAAACATGAATCCACGGTATGGACGCAACCATCCAGATAATAAGGACTATATGAAAGGATCCATGGTATGGGCGTAGCCATCCAATACAAAAGGATCACCCATAATCTAACATCCAAGGCATGGATGCAGCCATCCATTATAAAAGGATCATCATAAGTGTTGTTGGGCCACTAATTTGTCCTTATTATTATCACTTTTTGATGCCTATTTCACCCATTTCTACCATTCTTTATCACGTCATTTATCATAATTTATCATATAATTCCATTTTATAATTATTTATGCTCTTATGGATAAATACTATTTTTCTCCTTTATTTTTAATAAATTGATAATTTTTATGCATGATTTTACCAATGATGGTTTATTAATGGATCTGTTGTAACATCACTCATGATTTTAGACTCCAATATCTTTTCTAGATTGCAAATTTGATCTCCAGACCATAATTAAATATTCCAACTCAAAAATTCACTGTAATAAAAAGTGACAGTTTTGCATTGGACGTTTCGGACAAGTGAAGGAGAATCTAGAAAATCAGAAACATCGGTTTTGTCTAGAATGGACCGAATTAGTTTTGTAACAAGTAGTTTTCCAAAATTTGGTTTGTATTAAGAGAAATGAAAGGTTCTTCGAAGACAATTTTCTCATATTTGTTGTTGCAGTCGTTTTCCAAATTCTTCCAGTTGCAATACCAAATTCGACTTGTTCCTGTTGAATGTTGATGGAAATATCTTTCAGATATGATATTGTTGATCAATTTGTTTTGTATAATCCAAATTTGTAATGGAAATCATTTTGTAATCAGCTTTGTTGTAACTTCCCTTTGCTCTCTGTGTATTTAAATGAAAACAGAGATCAAAGAGAAGGGGAAGAATTGGAGAATTAGAGGAGAATTATAGGATAATTGGGAGATAATTAGGAGATAGGAGATGGACAATTGTTAGACAGGATGTAGGAGAAGAGATGAGAGATGAGAGGATGAACAATTGTTGAATTTGAGGCAAAGCTAAGAGCTTCAATATGCTGTAATTATTTCTCTCATATGTTTTAATGAAGGAAGTTATCCATTGAGTTCTACATTCGTTATTTGTAATCTGATCTGAGTTACTTCTCAAGGTGGAACTGAGTCTTGGGCAATTGGGCCCACTACCTTGGATGAGGTGCTGCCTTGAACATGTAAATTAGTTTAGTTGTGTGTTTTTTATTCGAATTTCAATTGACATTCCTTAAAGTAGATTTCCTTTCTTTTAACTAATTTGTTGTTTGCTACGTTTTTCAGATTTGTTGTTTCCTAGAACTTGTAGATTTCATTTGCTTTGTTGCTCTAGATTAGAATTTGAATTTTGTTGAATGCAACAGCTTAAATTTCCAATTTAGTGAGGTGTGATTTAATCTAGCAATGATTCAAGTTGTGTGATTAACATAATTGTTTTTCCTGTCATTTACTTTCTTGTTTTTAATTTTAGCTTTATTATTAAGTCTTAAACTGATTTATTGTTAAATGAGCTTGATAGTATAGAACACAATCATATAGAACCGGTGTTAGATGTTGGTATTGTTATGCATATATTTTGTCGATTGCCTTGAAATAAAAAGACGCTCCTCCGGTTGATAATTAATGTCTAGGTGATTAGTTGTTTTATTTATTTATTTATTAAGCAATTAATTTTACCCAACATTTTGGCGCCGTTGCCAGGGAGACAGTCAAATTTCACTACCACACTAATATCTAGTTGTAGATTCATACCTGACTTCATGAGAGCTGGATATTGAAGACGAAAGGTAAGAACCTATGTGTGCATCTTGGGGAACCAGTGATGGGTCTACTCTCAGTAGTTAGGCTTAGGTCATATAGCATGCACCGATAGAAGTAGGAATTGTAGAGGTAGAATTTTGAAAAACAAATCTCATGATTTCACTTAAGTGGTGATGTAAGCACCACCCATTTCACTAACCAATTGACAGGAACATTTCAAGGAGGAGCCTCAAAGAAACACATGAAGATCATCTTCTATGATGGTAAGAAATGACTCACATTTCTACTTTTGAATTCCATATCAAAGATCTAGGAGGAGCGACACAAATGCACATAATTCTGCCATCTTCTCTACCAAATTTTCATGGTTTGGCAAATGAAGACCCAGATACATTTTTATTTGAGTTTGAAGTACTTTGTAGAGGATATGATTATTATACTAATGATCAAAGGTTGAAAGTGTTTCCTCTTACTCTAAAAGGAGCAGCTCTTCGATGATTCATGAGCCTTGGTGGCAACTGCATCCAAACATGGGAGGACATGAAGAACGTATTCTTGAAGAAGTACCAAGACTATTACAAGGCCGGTGAAAATATTTTCAATATGATACAAGGGAAAGATGAAAGCCTGGAGGACTATGTAGAGCGATTTCATTACAACCTTCAAAAATCAAATCATAAGCATTTGAAAAAAGAGATCTTAAAAACACTCATTCTTAAAGGAATCAAAGATGAATTTTTAGAACTCTTAAATATAATGGGAAAAGGTGATATTTTTCAATTATCATATGATAATGTTTGTGAATTATGCATAAGGTATTCAAGAGGAATCTTTAAGGCTGGTAAGAATTCTAGAGAAATTTCTTCTTTCTTTTCCAAATCTACTACAAGAATAGGAGATATAGGAGTTGAAATCAATGATTTATTTGAACATTTTAAAATTGATTTTATTATCTCTCTAAATTCACAATTGGATGTTTTGCAGGTTCAGAAAAATCAAGAAATTGAATAAGTGTTTTTCCCTCATTACCAAAAGGAGCATCCCATAGATAGTTGTTCTTTCTTATCTAGGATGGAACCAACATATCAAAGAGATGGGGAAGCTGCAACAAGGTCAAAACCATGGAACCCATGGCCTACATGTATGGTTCAAAACACTTCCTCTCCATTTTCTTACTTGCATAATCCATTATGGAATACTCATGTGTTAGGGCAGTCATGTCAATCTCAATATAACCCCCACCAATCTTATCTACAAGTTTGGCATGGTTCATCTTATGATTGCATGACTACTCTCCCTCATCTTGTACCACAAACACATCATCCATATTCTTCACCAGCTCTTCCATAACATCTTGATTTCCAATCAAAACTGTCCACACAACCCAATCAACTACATCATCAAAATGCTTCATGCCCTACACAATTTCCTGCTCAACTCATTCCACACCCCCACAGTAATAAACCAGTACAGTGTGCTTGCCGTGTTTAACTGAAAAATTTACCTACCCTTCCCACCCATTCTATCTCACATGCACCATTACAAAAAACTTATATTGAGATTGGGAATTATACAAATCCAAAAATTGTAGTCTAAGTAATGAAAGAAAATGAGGTTTCTTCTAGCCTGCATCAACAAGCCGTTTTAAAAACTCAAGAAATTCATGATATGACGGCTATGGAAAATCAGGAAACTAAGGGATATATTGAAGATTGGTTTCACTCCATCTTTTTTTTGTAGCGTCACTCCATACTTCAACAATTTTTGGCACCATCTTTTCAAGGGAAGTTGACTTCTCATACCCTACTATTTATTAACATGCATTTTTCAAATTTGGGTATGTACGTACTGGAGGCCTTATTTCGAAAAGGGCTCCACTAGAAGTACTCTTATACGTAAGCATATTCAATTTTCAAAGAAGAGTAGGTTAGTGTAGAAAATAAATAAATAAGGACATAAATAAATACATTTTTATTCTTATGTAAAAATAGTTGTTTTGCTGCAACATGTTGTGGAAATCAATATCGGTGATAAATATTTTAATTTATTTTTGTATATAGAGGTATTATATTGAAAATAAAAATCATACAAACATTCATATTCATTTTTATCACCAATTTGGAAAAATTGCTTGAATATCATATTTTTTTGGCTTGCGGGCTTGATGAAATTTCTGAAAACACAGTCGGAACAGTCATGTTTTGAGGGACTAAAAGGGAATATTTTTAAAACATGTTTTTATCCTAATTATCCCTTAATGTCTACTTTCCAACCCAATTTGAATCACTCCATTTGAATTTGAAATGAAAAACTTATAACCAAAACATTGACAGGGTGTCTAGTAGGCAGCTCAGAAACAGAGTTGGGACAGTCAATTTTTGGAGGTCTAAATAACTATAATTTTAAAACCGGTTCCTATGGTGTATTTCTCTATGAATCTAGTTTACAAGGAAATTTGAATAACTTAATTTAGATATCATATGAGGAAGTTATGACTAAAATAATGTTTGTCTATCGTAAATCTGCACTTTTAAAACTCTGTTTTTCCAATTGTTCACTTGCGTATTTGACCCATCAATTCTTCTTTTCTTAAAAACCTATTTATATTTGAGATAAATAAATAAATATACTTTCATTTCCAATTTTAATCAGCTCAATCCATCATCAAACGGAAAATGTATGCTTAAAATATCAACTGTTGGTCTAAGCTAGGAAATCGAAAATGACTCTGTTATGCGGGTTGTTCTAAGTAAAATTGACATGTCATATAATATAATTTTAGAAACCTATTTCTATTGGAGATATCCCTCTGAATTAACTTTCATTTGGCTTAAGAATCACTGAAATCAGACGAAAAACAAAGAAGTTATGATTAAAACACTGCAGGTTAGCATGATTGGCCACTCCTCTCTCGGAGGTAATAAATTAATTTTACTTTGTTATTTTTTCCCTGGATTTGTTTTACTGAGTAACTAATTATTATTTTTTTCCATAATTATTGGATTAGGGTAGCCTGATCACCTCTCTTTCTCCATGATTTAATGTTTTATTGCATGTAGACACTCGTTTTTTGCAGGTCTTAGGAGAATAAAGAAGGTCATTTTATGAACGAAAGATTCTTGAAAGAAATTTTAATGAAACAAGGGCATTTCATTCAATTCATTACCTAACATATTCATAACAGAAAAAATGGAAAATTGATTTCCATTTGAATATTCATGTTACTACTGCCAAAACATTTTTCCAAGAGATCATTTTTTTTTCCATTGACAAATTGATATTCCCTTAGGAAATAATATCATAGCTGTTGTAACTTAATTTATTTATCTATTTACTGTTTTCAAATAAAGTGTTGTTTCTTTTCTAATTTCTCTTATGTTTTTGTGTTTCAGGTGTTGCTTCCTTCAAAGTTGTACTTTCCGCTCCGTTGGCGATTGAACAACACTTTTGTGTCTTATTTTCACTCTTCAAATTGAACACTTTTACGTGTTTTATTTTTGTTGTTCAAATGATTGAACAATTGATGTTAAATCAATTGAACAACACTTTTGTGTGTCTTATTTTCGTTGTTCAAATGATTGAATGATTATTGTTTAATCAATTAAACAACACTTTTACGTGTTTTATTTTTTCTGTTCAAATGATTGAACGATTGTTGTTCAATTAATTGAACGATACTTTTATGTGTTTTATTTTTGTTGTTTAAAGGATTGAATGATTATTGTTCAATCGATTGAACAGCACTTTTGCGTGTTTTATTTTTTCTTATTTTCGTTGTTCAAACGATTAAACAATTGTTGTTCAATCGATTGAACAACATTTTTGGGTGTTTTATTTTTCATGTTCAAATGATTAAACTATTGATGTTCAATCAATTGAACAACACTTTTGTGTGTCTTATTTTCGCTATTCAAATGATTGAACAATTGTTGTTCAATCGATTGAACAACACTTTTGCGTGTTTTATTTTTGTTGTTCAAATTATTGAACGATTGTTGTTCAATTGATTGAACAACACTTTTGCGTGTTTTATTTTTGTTGTTCAAATTATTGAACGATTGTTATTCAATCGATTAAACAACACTTTTGCGTGTTTTATTTTTGCTTTTCAAATGATTGAACGATTGAACAACATTTGTTCAATCGATTGAACGATTGTTGTTCAATTGATTGAACAACACTTTTGCGTGTTTTATTTTTGTTGTTCATCTGATTGAATGATTGCTACTCAATCCATTGAACAACACTTTTGCGTGTGTTATTTTTGTTGTTCAAATGATTGAACGATTGTTGTTCAATCATTTGAACAACAACTTTGCATGTTTTATTTTTATTGTTCAAATGGTTGAACGATTGTTGGTCAATCAATTAAACAGCACTTTTGCGTGTTTTATTTTTTTTGTTCAATCGATTGAACAACACTTTTGCGTGTTTTATTTTTGTTGTTCAAATGATTGAATGGTTGTTGTTCAATCGATTGAACGATTGTTGTTCAATCGATTGAACAACATTTTTACATATTTTATTTTTGTTGTTCAAACAATTGAACAATTGTTGTTCCATTGACTGAACAACACTTTTGCGTGTTTTATTTTTGTTGTTCAATCGATTGAACAACACTTTTGCGTGTTTTATTTTTGTTGTTCAAACGATTGAACGATTGTTATTCAATCGATTGAACAACACTTTTGTGTTTTTTTACTTTGTTGTTTAAACGATTGAACGATTGTTATTCAATCGATTGAAAAACATCTTTGTGTGTTTTCTTTTCGATTTTACTATTCAAGCGATTGAACATTATTGTTCAATCAAATGAACAACACTTTTTACGTTTTTGTAGGAATAACTATGATTTATCTTTACTGTTTCATCACCATTCATTTTGTCATTTTTCTTTCTCTTATGTTTTGAATAAAAAAACCATCTGGTTGGATTTGTGCCTAAGATAAAGAAAAACAATAATATTAATACCATTATGACTTATAAAACCTTTTGATGGTCATATTTATTCTGAAGCTGACATAATGCACCTACATAATGACTAAATTGAATATCTTCTCTTTAGACACATCATAAAATGATTTATTATTCTAATACCATGATAGTTTATCTTTTACACTTTCACATGGATAAATCCCTTTGATATGATGATTTGGGGGGAAAGCATAACTTTCATTGGCATTTTTTTTTACTTCTTACGCCATCCCTGACTCTTAAGGAGTAAATGAGCCTCCCTCTCTTTACAACAGAAGCAATAAAAATATAAAAATATGAAAATGTAACAACCATTGTCTTAAAGAGGATAAGGGGTCTCATCACGAGCCAGCCTACCATGATCATAAGGGTGTAACAGGTGGCATTCCATTATGGCCACCACACCAAGGTAATGAACTTCTTGATAGTTAAAACTATTAGAAGGACAAGGGGTCTCATCACGAGCCAGCCTGATCACTTTGTTATATCCTATTGAATGGCACTATGATTATCTAGTTACCATGCCACCATAGTGGTCTCTTTATAGCAATAAAAAACAGAAAACCATCTAAATACTAAATGGAGGACTCTTACTCATTTTTGGGGTTAAAAAGCAACCCTGTCAAGGCTATGAATGCCTGCTGGCAGCAGTGGCTCTGCTTGTGGTATTGAAGTACTATGTTACACTAACAAATACTCTTTATCCTATTACCCCCTATGGATTCATTTCTAAAGGAGAATTTATCATTTGAACAGAATTTCTAATTCAATTAGACAAAATGCATGGTAAACTATATCTTTATACGCATTATATCATTATTGTCCAATCACCCTACCACCAGTCATTAATATTTATCGCTAGTCATGCATTCGTCACTTTTCCACCTAAGGTAAATATCTATTTACATAATGATCTAATATTTGTTTTATTCTTTTTTTGGGTATTTCTAATCTTTTGATGTGTTCGGATATTAAGAACGAAAGATCGCGTACTTCAGCCCTCGCAGAGCACTCCTTAAAGACGAAACACCATATCTGTCTGGAAAACGCATCAATCATTGCGAAGGAAGAGCAATATCAGAGACGAAAGATCAGAGAAGCCCTTGAGATCATCAAACACCCTCATAATCTGAACAGAGATAATGGCGTGGAGATTAGCGGGAGTTGGCTGCCCTTGATCAAGGAAATAAAAAGCGCAAGAACTTCCCCTGGTAATAGGTAATGGCCAGCAGGTAATCCCTCTCCTTTCTTGTGTCTTTTGTCTTTAGATCTAGGTGTTGGTGTTAATTTCTTGCCCTAGGTTAATTTCCTTTTGGTATTATTCTCCCTAGGTTTAAATCTTTTTCTTTCCTTTTTAGAATCCCTCCCCTAGGTTTACCTTAGTCTCCCTTAGGATTAATTCATTTATTAAATCAAATCAATTTTGATAATAATATTAAAAAGAATTATTA
>APFE030251561.1:50269-68724 GCA_000404065.3 Pinus taeda
AATAAAAATTTATTAACATTATATAAAAATTTAAAACTCATTAATAAAAATTTCAAAATAAATAAAATTAATAGAAATCATTATTAGTTCAGCCGACTTGTGTGGTTCTCCAAAAACTTCCATCCTCTATCTATTTATTTCTTCTCCGCTGCTCTTCTGTCATCATCATTCTCTCATCTTGAAGATGGATCCCACTTGGGATTCGAAACGTCGGTTCAAAAATGATACAATTGTGGATTCTCCGGTCAATTATTCAAAAGATTCAAGCCACAGAAATCTGAAATCCGTGTAATTCTTTGTTTGCCTTTGTCGTATTTTACGCCGCTTTTATTTGATTAGTTGCTTGCATTTATGAATCCTCAATGTCCTTTCCTTTTTCCTATGCTTTATGGTCATGGACGCCCTTTTCTGTTTTAAGGGGGGAAGATATGCATTATGGGATAGCGTGTGTAATAATTACCGAACTCTTCCATAACTTGTTGATTTGACACAATATTATTATTTCATTTATACAAAAGTCTTTTCTGATTGAAATTTTTGCATGCGGCTTATCTGTTGTTGTTCGAAACTAAAACTGTGGATTCAATAAAATTGCATACAAAGTAGTGAATTGTTTATAGGAGAACAGTAAGTATGAGGGGAAACTCTATTCACAGCGATTCCACACTATTGTAACTAATAGAAGAGGCTCGAGCAACTCGCAGACAGGATGTGTTTGCATGGCTTCCACCTTTTGCATCACTTTCAGCATCAGCTCAGCCTACATCAGCTTCAAAAAATACCAGTCCATACATGTCATTCAACATTTTTCCGGAGGTAAAAATTGAGGTAAAATAGCATAAGTTTTTGATTTATTAAAAAAATAGGAGAATTTCATGAAAATCCATTGAGCATTATTTATCATCATTCATTCCAAATCTTTACCACTTCCCATTTTTCAGAGACATAGAATCTTTCAGTTTGGGGGAGCATAGATTTCAACAACGATTGTAGCAACCACCTCAATTTTTTTTCTAGTATTGCATGAGGACATGCTAATTCTCTAGTTTGGGGGAGGAATTGCTACACATGATGGACGTTTTCTACTTTCTTTCTCATTTAAGGCATACAACTTCATTTTTATACAGTGCAGAAATTGATTTGCACATATCTTTAAAACTATGAACTGAATTTTTGGACAGCGAAGAGGTATCATTAAAGTACACAAACCCAAAAAAATTCAAGTTAAATTAGTTTGTAAAATTTCAGAAATCACGCACTATCACCTACAGCCATTTTGCTTATATCTCATGCTCCATACATCAAAATAATATGATTTTTGGAGCATTAATGTAGTAGAAATCTTCTTGCCAAACTTTAGCAACATCTGGTTTGTAGTTTTTGAGAAAATGATTAATGAAGTTTTTCATTAATTATATCATATTTTGCTACAACTTCATATACATATGGTTGAAAGTCAATGTGAAAATTGTTACGCCTTCATCAACATTGCTAAAATTGAATATTCATTATTTGAGGAAGAACTCATTTGTTCCATCACTTTCATGACTTGGAATGAACATTTCTTATAGCTTGGTTAATGCAAACGCTTTGGGGTTGCATGAGGACATGCAACATATTTAGTTTGGGGGTATGTTGGGCCACTAAATTGTCCTTATTATTATCATTTTTTTACACCTATTTCACCCATTTCTACCATTCTTTATCACGTCATTTATCATAATTTATCATATAATTCCATTTTATAATTATTTATGCTCTTATGGATAAACACTATTTTTCCCCTTTATTTTTGATAAATTGATTATTATTATGCATGATTTTACCATTTTTTACACCTATTTCACCCATTTCTACCATTCTTTATCACGTCATTTATCATAATTTATCATATAATTCCATTTTATAATTATTTATGCTCTTATGGATAAATACTATTTTTCTCTTTTATTTTTAATAAATCGATTATTATTATGCATGATTTTACCAATGATGTTTATTAATGGATCTGTTATAACATCACTCATGATTTTAGCCTCCAAGATTGCAAATTTGATCTCCAATTCATATTTAAATATTCCAACTTAGAAATTCGTTGGAATAAGAAGTGACAGTTTTGCATTGGACGTTTTGGATAAATGAAGGAGAATCTAGAAAATCAAAAACATGGGTTTTGTCCAGAACAGACCGAATTAGACTTGTGAAAAATAGTTTTCCAAAATTCGGTCTGTATTAAGAGAAACGGAAGGTTCTTCGAAGACGATTTTATCAGATTTGTTGTTGCAGCTGTTTTCCAAATTATTCCTGTTGCAATACCAAATTCAACTTATTCCTGTTGAATGTTGATGGAAAGATCTTTCAGATATGATCTTGCTGATCACTTTGTTTTGTATAATCCAAATTTGTAATGTAAATCATTTTGTAATCAACATTGTTGTAACTTCCCTTTGCTCTTTGTGTATTCAAATGAAAACAGAGATCAAAGAGAAGGGGGAGAATTGGAGAATTAGAGGATAATTGGGAGATAATTAGGAGATAAGAGATTGAAAATTGTTAGATAGGATGTACAAGAAGAGATGAGAGATGAAATATGAGAGGATGAACAATTGTTGAATTTGAGGCAAACCTAAGAGCTTTATTATGTTGTAATTATTTCTCTCATATGTTTTAATGAAGGAAGTTATCCATCGAGTTCTACAACCATTATTTGCAATCTGATTTGAGTTACTTCTCAAGGCGGAACAGAGTCTTGGGCAGTTGGGCCCACTACCTTGGACGAGGTGCTACCTTGAACATGTAAATTAGTTTAGTTGTGTGTTTGTTTGTTTGAATTTCAATTGTCATTCCTTAAATTAGATTTCCTTTCTTTTAATTAATTTGTTGTTTGTTGCATTTTTCAGATTTGTTGTTTCCTGCAACTTGTATATTTCATTTGATTTGTTGCTCTAGATTAGAATTTGAATTCTGCTAAGTGCAACAACTTAAATTTCGAATTCAGCGAGGTGTGATTTAATCTAGCAATGATTCAAGTTGTGTGATTAGCATAATTGCTTTTCCTGTCATTTACTTTCTTGTTTTTAATTTTAGTTTTATTATTCAAGTCTTACATTTTATTTATTGTTAAATGAGCTTGATAGTGTAGAACACAATCATATAGAACTGGTGTTAGATGTTGGTATAGTTATGCATACATTTTTCTGATTGCCTTGAAATAAAAAGACGCTCCTCGGGTTGATAATTAATGCCTTGGTGATTAGTTGTTTTATTTATTTATTTATTAAGAAATTAATTTTACCCAACAAGTGTAAAGTCCCACGATATGGTCATAGCCATCCAGATAGAAGAAACATGTATACAATCATGAACAATACATAACTCCACGCAACCTTAGTTATATCAACAAAACTCAGGGTCTTCTGCTCCATCCCAACCCAATCAAAGTACGAATTATAACATGTGAATGAATGTGTCGCAGTCGAAAATTCTAGAAAACCACATCATTACTGGCCATTGATGTAGACCGTTAACAGGCACGAGACGAACCACTCATAATGACAATGGATCTCAAGGTACGACAATACAATCCGTGAATGTGATAACGAAGTTGAAGTCGAACACTCGTGGAATCACCTGATCGAAGGCCAATAGTGAAAACCTATCGTCAGATGTGAAGAACTTGTCATTAAGGCATGCAAGCTCTAAGGAAATGAAAGGGATTTTCTAAGTCATCTTCCTGGATAATGAGTTGAAGTCGAAAGGAAGTGATCCGTTGAAGGAGGGTCATAATGATTCCCCCATCATCGACATGAAACAAGGAATAAAGTGGAACGAAATGAGTAGGATCCAAGACTATAGTAAAGAATCAGACAGTGTATAGGTAATAGACTCCAGATAGGACTTCTCTTGAACTTATTGGTGACACGACTCCAGAGTGTGGCAGCATTTGACTCAAAATAAGACCAAGAGTCATAATGAAGAAGTGGAATAAGAGGCAAAATGGATTACCCAAACTTGTAAGGACCAGTGACTATTTGAGGATATCCCAAACCCAACACGAGAAATGGATGAGTGTCATGTTCAAAAGCGACACATTGTCTATACAAGAGATGTTTCACTTTCACTTTTTCCCCACTATTTCTAGTGAGTACCTCTTTATTTTTACACAATCTTGAAGAGGATACCATATGCTTGTCGTATAATTCATCCTTCGGATGAATCCATCTTAGTAATTTTTACGAGTCCTAGCAAGGAGAAACTCGGTCTCATCATGGTGACGATTCTTTCGTCGTAAAATTTTTAACGATTCCAACGTAAGAATAACTTGGTATCATTTTAATATTTAGAGAGTTTGAAAAAGAGACGAAAAAAGAAAACTCTATCAGGTCCCTTTTCATAATTTGTCTCTCAAACTCGAAAAGGTAGAAAACAATATTCTAGAGAACCTCTTGACCATGTCGACCAAGGTATTCCTTTTTCGTAAATAGTCAAACTCAGCGTAAAAAATGGGTAAACATATACTAAGGCGACATCAATTCATTTAATTTAATGAGTTCAAAAAGGCAAGTACTCAATGATATTTTCATGTTTCAAGAGTTAGAAAAGAGCTTAAAATGACTCCACCTGGAGGAATGAGTGGTATAAAAGGATAGTAACTGGTTCCGGTAATGATGGAACTGCTCAAAACATGTAATGTTCAAGAGGTTGGCTAATAAGACCACTCATCGTAGATGTTCCTCAGGCAAGGGTAAAACAACCAAGTGAAAGCATATGATCGGCCAAAGAGATGGTGGCGATGGAATGGACAAACCAAGGCTTATCTGGAAAAAAATCAGCTGATAAAAGTGGCAATCACGAGATGTAAAACGAGAATGGTTTCATTTTTACACAAGCTTGAAACATGGGAAACTATGCTTGAGTATACTTGAAGATGGTTTCATTTTTTCACAAGCTTGAAACATGGGAAAAAACTATTATTGTATTTTGTTTCATTTTTACACAAGCTTGAAATGGAAACAAACTATGCGTGAGATAACTTTGCATGCCCCCTGAATAATGACTCAATTCGAGGTACATGCCCCCCAAGCTTCATTGCATTCACCTAAGTGTATGGAATGAAGGTTCACGTACGAGATCAAGTGAAAGACTCGACTGGGATTTTACAAACTCTAATAAAAGACTCGAATTGGAAAGGGATTTGTTTCATTTTTTAATGAGCTTGACACAAAAAAAGAACCATGCTCATGACACCTTGTTTAATTTTTTAGCGAGCTTGACACAAGACAAGGAACCTTGCTCCATGGGGACCTATTTCAATTTTTAACGAGGTTGACATAGTAAAAGAACTATCCTCATGGTCCTTTGTTTCATTTTTTGAGGAGCTTGACACAAGACAAGGAACTCTGCTCCATTCCTTGTTTCATTTTTTAAGGAGCTTGACACAAGACAAGGAACTCTGCTCCAACCCTTATTTCTTTTTTTAAGGAGCTTGACACAAGACAAGGAACTTTGCTCCAACCCTTGTTTCATTTTTTTAGGAGCTTGAAACAATACAAGGAACTCTACTCTAACCCTTTTCTCACAAACCAAAAGAGGCCATGGCTTCTAAGATGTTCTCATCAGATGGGAGAACAACACACTGGAAGGGATACATGTTCAGGGATCCAATGGAAAAATCAGGCTCCAATGCCGCCAGTACATGGTGTACTACATTACCTACTAGATCATCAGTAGATGTGGGCATGGAACAGGTGACCACATAATGAACCTGTGGTGGGGGTGATATCGCTTGCACATAAGAACCATTCAGGGATGATGGTTGAGTGGGAGTTGATTCAGGACCAATGAATGTAAGTTGATCAATGATCACAATGTTTCCTTCATGCGGGAAACACATCACTCGAAAGAGAGAGGAAACAAGATCTCCCATGATGTAAACATAGTCACGGCTAAGGAGTATATTAAAATCCAATGATCCTTGGACAAAAATCACGTCTATATAGACAACCTTTCCTCCCAAAGTAGTAGGAAACTTAGGAAGGATCCCTAAAGGTTGATTGGTTCCTCTGTTAAAAGCTAACAGATTCTAGGTGACAAGGACAAGCTAAGGAGAACCTAAAGCTTGCCAAGAAGTTGAGGACAAAATGCTAACAGACGTGCCCCCATCTATGACTATGCTAGGTATGGCCATATGGTAAGCATGTACTATAATATGAAAAGGCACATAAGACAGAAGATGATATCCTGCCAATCGACTCCAATCAAAAGAAGTGACTAAACTACTCAGAGGGGGTGTTGTAGGAATGTGAGAGCTTCTCTCTTTCTTCTTGGAAATAGGAGAAATGCTCTTATGCGTCTTAGGAATAGGAGGATTTACCTCTAGTTCATTCGAAACTGAAGAAACCAAAAGAACCCGAGTAGTATGAGGTTCACTCTCTACTGGAAAGGTATGGTTAACTGAAGGTGGAGTCAAGTCTATCATTTTCTCAACCAATATTGGTTGGTCAAGAACAGACTCATGAGACTCATTTTCAGAGAGAGTGGGGTTGACCAAATATGACTTTTGATCAATCACTAGATCAACTAGTGAAGGATAAAGGGAAAGCTTTCGATACCCAGTCAGAAGACGAGGTTGAGAAGCTGTAAGGTTTTCCAACTCTTTGGAAGCTTCATCCATAAGAGGAAAAAGGTGAATGGAATGATTACCTTCACACAACTTACAAGGAAAATTGACTTTTCCCTTTTTCCCATGAGCTTTACTATTACTATTTGAGGGTTTGTGACCAACATGATCACCAAAGGTTGATGACAAAGGTCAATGTGAACCTGTAGACCACACTTCTAAGACCTTGGGAATACCATGACAATTCCGAAGAAGGTGGTCACCCTTACATAACATGCAAGGGAATTTTACTTTCTAAGGTTGGTTGGAAGATTTTTCTTCATTAGTTGCATCCGTAGCAATGGCTGCTGGTTGCCCTGTTATTGATTTTGCTTCTTCTTCTCCATCCTCTTCTTCTTCCTCTTAGCTTCCTGGTTACTAGAATCTAGACTTTCACCAAGTGAAGAGGAAGAACGAGGTGAAGAAATAGGCGAAGAAGGGAAGGGGTCAACTTTAGGATCAACATGAGGTTGATGTTGTTTAGGTGGAGGAGAACTTGGTTGAAAAATAGTTTGGACACTCGAAACCACCGAGGTCGAAAATAACCAGAATGGCAGACCAATGTTCAATCCAGGAAGGGACAACGTTGCCATATAGGGAGCACCAGTATTTCTAAAAGAAGGAAAAGGACTAGGATTCCCATCAGAGGGGTTTCCTTGACTGGTAGACTCAGGAAATTTTTCCATTAGTATCAACCTAAGATCTACTAAGGAGTATTTCCACAAGAAGGATGTTATTTCACGATCAATTACTTTTAGAATTTGAAACAAAAACTTGGAATTTTCATGTTTTAAGAATCGAGAAAAGGATGAAAAGGTGAATCTAGTCACTTTCGTTAGTCTAACGAGCTTGAAAGGACAAGAACTTGATGATCTTTTCAAATTTAAGGAGTCAGAAAATATCGAAAAGACTACTCAAAATACTCTAGGCAAAAGAGATTACCAAGTAACCGTGAACTGCAATATACACCTTAGCAAATATATTTACCAAGGACTTGACATACGTTCAGGAAATCTCCCTGAATATTGTGTTCGGTGTATCACGTTTACAGGGCAGCAGTCTCGTCTTCCTATGGATAAATGTTTGCAACCTATAAGGGTCTCCCTTTATATACTTGACGGTACAGGGAGCATAAGTTCGTGCTAGAGATGTCTAATGCAAAATCGAATGATAGCTGTTAAGTTTTATACACGACAGATAACATATCTATCCTAGACCACTAAGTATGAACATTAATGTTTTAATTGCTCCTTAGATTAATTGATAGATTTTAAAGTTTATCTTAAAATTATGTTTTGGTTTCAAGGCCTTAAAACGATGTCACCTGAACACCTATGATGTAACTAAATGATGAAAAGGAAATTTCCACTTCAATGAAAGCTAGACTAACCAAGGGAAGAAATTTCAACCAATAATGCATCATGCAAAATGCCTTCCACTAAGTTTCACTTTCATCTTCCAAATGCAATGCCAAAAGTAAAAATGATTCTAACATTTCACTATCCTAAATGCAACTTCAAAAGCAAAATGATTTTTTTTTTTTACTAAGATGCATTTATATGAATTATGATTTTCTTTCCATTTTGAATGATGTGATGCACCTAATATAGTTTTTAGCTCTCAATCACTGAAAAATGTGATCTATTTTCAATGATGAATCTCAAAAAATAACTTCTCAATGCAACTAATCTAATGCATTTTCACGAAAAGTATATTTTGAAATACAAGTTAAAACAAATGCAAAACAATGTTTTCAATGATTTCCACAAAAAACAACACTCAATCAATCAACAAAACAAGCATCTCAATGACACCACCAAGCAGCAAGTGATGACCAATTGACTAGAAACACTAGAACTCAATTAGATTTAACTTCAAAGCCAACGAGACAAATTTTGCAAATTAATCAAGATAATCAATTAAAAACACCATAGACACTCTAGAAAATCATTGTAAGAGGACATAGAGACTGAAAACAAGAAGAAAAACCTTATTTTCTCTTAAACTTTGGGATCATCACACCTGTCATAAGCAAAACAACGATCATCGTGACTGTAATTAAAACATCCGCGATTCCATCACGACTGTGAGAGGTAAACCCGCGATGGGCAAGAAAAATGAAGAAAAAATAAGAAATCTTCAAGACCAGACAAAAATCAGTTTCCTCAAGCAATCACCGGCAAGTGAAAATAGTTACAGAAAAGCAAACAAGCTAGAAAACTGACGGTTGGTCAAACTCATCACAAATTCAAGATGAAAGATTGAATGGAAAGGGTTATAGCATCCCCGGCAGAGTCATCATTTTTTTGTGAAGGTAAATCCTCTATGCGGACAAAGACGATCCCTCTATCCCAATGAGTGGGTCTAGGAACTGAAGTGACAACCAACTAGACATCTTCCTACATTACAATTGAAAAGAAGAATGAAGGAGATGTTCTACCTCGTTTTGATGCTATTTTGATCTCCTTTGTTCAAGACCTTGAACTGCTTGTATCACAGGATTGTTCCTGCTTATCTCAGTGTTTATGCATCTACACAAGTGATCAAGAAACAACAAGGCATGCCAAAAAAATAGAAAATCCAATAGCAACCTACTTAACTGATCAAGGAATGTCAAGCTAAATGATACATGAACATATGCATTTTGGGAAGATGAACCAATAGTTGTTTATTATTAGAAAATAAAGGGAAGCTTAAAACCAAAGCCTTGATGTTGATAGGCTCTCCTTGAGTGGTAATCCAAGTCCAAGCCAAGAACTCTCCAAGCACTGCTTCTCCAAGTAAAATGAATAGCCTCTAGGCACAATCTTAGCATAAGGGTGAAAATAGATATAGACCAACCATTTGGGAATAGGAGAGGATGAATTTATAGGCTAGGAAAGGGAGTTAGGACCTCTCCAAAGATAGGATTAGGCCCTCATATCAAGGAGGTAGCTCATAGGGATAAGACCAAGAGGCCAAGTTGGGAGGATTCGATCTCATTTATGCCAAACAACCTCCATCTCATCGCTCTGGAAGCTTCTAGATCACGAAGCTTCTCATCCTCTTTGGGAAAATTACCTCTTTGGGATCATCGCGGGTATACAAGGGAACATAGCAATGCCATCGTTGGTCAAGTATATTGCAACATGCGACCGTCATTGTTTTAAGCCTTATAAGAGCGATGATTCTCAATTTAGGGTTTTAGAGCTATTTCTCCAGGGAAAGCTCAAGGAATTTTCCAATCAATGTCTTAGTAGTGATCTGAGTTGTATACATGAATGAGTACACTGCATAAAGGTCGTGTTTCAGGCACTTCGAGTATGTCACAGAGAAGTACAGGAGGTGTGACAAAATACTATGTAACACTCCCCCTCTAGCTCTCTAGCCCTATTTTCTGCCTCTGTAACCTTACTTATACGTTTCAATATTACAAAAATATTATCAATGATTTCCTAGAGATTACGATAGTTTTCCGCCTACAAATACACAATGATCATTTGAAGCAGAAACAAAATAGAAAGATAGCAAATGCATTGGTCCAATAGGCTCTCATCAGTTGAGCATCGTTACAGCCAACATCTTGAGATTAGTGCTACCAATTCATCAATAACCATACATTGAATTGTAGCCTGTTGATCATCATCCTTTCGAATCTGCAATGAAACCTGAGTTAGTAAGTAGCATAAGAAACGCTCCCCTAGGACTATGCTTCATAGATTAATATTTCACAAAGACATGATGAAAAGATATACCTCCATTGCTCGAGATACAAATTAACCTCGCAAATACATAAAATAGGTGAAGGAAAGGGATAAAAAGGCAGGTAAAATGTATGCAAATTTAGCAACCAACTTCTCCCCCTCAACTGGATTTTTTGCTGCTTGTTCCTAAATTCCTTTCACTTATTTCCAACAATATTCCAAAGAGATAAATCCCTGCTGAAGACGAGAAGCAGTGATTCTCCATTTCTGAATTTTTGTGGTCAGCAGAAACTCCCGAGAATCAATCAAATGCAAAAATGATTCGATTTGTGCATTTGTCGAGGTCATCAGCCTTTCTTTAGTTTGTACGACTTCCGAATCTTTTTCAACTTCAGAAGTCATAGTAGCTTGATGGACGTTCCTCTTTTTCCTTCTCACCTGTCTCCGCAAGCGTAATACTTGTCTCCTTGACTTATTAATTTCCATTTTTAATTGCATGTTCTCTCTAAATAGTTATCGGTATTCGTCCTAGATGGGGCCCTTCATTTTTGCACATTTTTCAAAGAAATATTGTTTAATAACGACCCCCTCCATCATTCTCATGGCTGGTGTTGGGTTTGGTGGGTTGACTTCAGCGAACTCATCGGTGGGTTCCTATTTTACCCTTATTTCTTCCACTTGTTCAACAACTAGGGGAGTGGCTTCAATGGTTTCTTCTGCAGGTCCTGATACTTCCACATTTTCTCTAAATGGCTTAGGAGCCACCACAAGTTCCTGAAGAGTAGTATCATCAACATTTTCTTCCTGTGGCCATTTTGTTGCCCTTTTTTCTCCTTCCACTTACTTAGGAATTGATTCTCGCCCTTGTGGGTCAGTACCAATAGCCATGTCTCTTTCCAAATGCTCGAGGGTTGACATTAGTTCTTATGGAGCAATGTCAACAATACCCCTTTCTTCAATCTTCTCACCAGTTGACATTGGTTCTTTTGTGACAGTGTCAACAATGATTTCTTCAAATTTTTCACTAGTCGACACTGGTTCTTGTGTAACAATGTTGACAAAAATTTCTTCAAATTTCTCACAAGTCAACATTAGTTCTTGTGTCATAGTGTCGACAATGGTTTCTTTAAATTGCTCACCAGTCGAAACCGGTTCTTGTGTAAAAGTGTCAACAATAATTTCTTCAGTTTTTTCACCAATCAACACTGGTTCTTGTGTAATAGTGTCAATGGTAGCTTCCTCTCCAATTAGCTCAGCATTTGACACTGATTCTTGTGGAGCAGTATCAATAGTGGTGCTTTCTTCTGCAATTGGCTCAGAAGTTGACACTAGTTCTTGTGGAGCAATGTCAATAGTGGTGCTTTCTCCTGCAATTGGCTCAACAGTTGACACTGGTTCTTGTGGAGTGGTGTCAAAAGTGGTGCTTTCTCCTACAATTTCTCCTACAAACTTTAATACCAGAGGAGAGATTATTTCTCTTACTATACAGGTAAGAGAGCAGAATTTCCTTGCCCCTTCCGACAGGGAAGCCAGGAGCAGAGAACGAGGAGTAACCTCTTCAATTTCCATTCTTTTAATTCCTTTTGCCACAGTTTCTCCAATTCTACCTCTATCCCCCGTATTGGTTGGTTGTTCTAGCATTTCTTCCTCCCTTCCTTCCTTTTCTTCTTACATCGTGTGTTCCCCCATTTCCCCCAATTGTTCAGCAATTGACATTGGTTCTTGTGGAACAGCGTCAACTATGGCTCCTTCTTCCTTCAACAATTATTCCTCAACCCTTGTTCGCATCATAGTCGCAAGCTCCTCTTCGACTAGTTCAACAAATTGTGGCCATGTTACAAGAGTCTGTAACAGGGCATGCACCACCAACAACTTGAAAAGTCCATGGTTTGTGATGACTTCCAATAATTGGCGCGACCGGAGCGCAAATCGTGCCATTAATTCAAGATTGTTCCACAGAAAAAATGGAATATCTAGAGAATGCAATTAACAAAATCGAAGACATACTAGAAGCTTAAAATGATATTTAAATAGAGTAGAAAGCTGACCTTCACAGGTAATGTATCTCATGACGAAGTATGCAACCTCGACTCATGGATGCCACAATGAATTTCTATCATATCCTCTCCCCTTCTGAACCATGGTTTCTCCTGCTTGAAAGAACAATTCCAGAAATTTTGGCAAGGGTGTTTTCTAGGCAAACCATTTTTTCCCTCCTTGCGGCAATCCACTAATAGTTGAGATAATCTCTTAAGTTACAGGAATGTTGAGCCCACGGACTTCAAAATAATTCCCTTCCAAATTAATTGAAAACTCGATTTTTATGCCTTCATTGAACCCTTGCATCCTCTCAAAGTAGATGTACCATCTGACATCCTACAAAATCTGCCATACATCTAGATGATGTTGAACCTGCAATGTATCTTCCTTCTCATGCCTAACAGCTCTACCACCTATTCTGTCAGTTTCTCTGCAGCAGCACTCGGAGTATTAGCAAACCGTTGGGGGGGTTTGTTAGCCGATAAAGTTTGCAGTGACAGGGATAACAAGGAATGTGGTAACATGGAAATTCGGACAAGTATTATGGGAAAATCGATGGTAAATTCATGATAATTATGGTAACTAATTTGACGCATTGGAAAAGACCACGAGTTAATGTCGTCGTACATGATTCAAGTTTCAATGTGCATGGATAAGCGTGCAGGGTTTGGTGGGGATTATGGATTGATAAGGATTATGATGGTAATAATCATGGGATGTGCAAGTTGACGCAAGGTTTAATAACAATGATGACATGACAACATTGCTATTAAATATGATAGCTTTGCTATTAAATGTGATACCTCCCCCCAACTAAGGTATGACCGTCCTCGGTCATGGTTGTTCATGTCATAAGTGAAATACCAATCAAATCCATGCAATCAGTCGAGGACATACCTGACAACTTACTTTGGTGGAGTATCAGCATGGGTGGAGTAACAGCACCGACGGAGTAACAACATCGGTGGAGTAACAGCACCGGCAGTGTAACAGCATCAGTAAAGTAACAACATCAGCAAAGTAACAACACCAATGGAGTAACAACACTAGCAGAGTAATAACACCAGTGGAGTAACAACACCAGTGAAGTAACAACATCGACGAAGTATTCGCATCAATGGAGTAACATCACCTGTAATAAGCACATAATAAGCAAAATAATACTAGGCACATAATAAGCAATTATATCTAAATCTTCCTAAGAACTTATTAAAGCTAGGAGAACATTATTAAGTGTAAACGAGAGATTTAGTATAACCTTTATGTGCCTAGGAAAGGTTATATGGGCCTTATTTTGTACCTATTTTGGAGGCCCATCACACCCCTTTCCATTTTCTTAAGATAATATATATCCCAAATGTGGTTTTCACAATAATTCAATGCTCTTTGTAATTGTGGAATACATTAGAGGCATATTATAAGATATATGGCATTTTTAGGTTTGTAGGCTTAGCATTGTAAAGTTGGCATAATATAAAATAGTTATGCAAATCCCTTCTTTTAGAATGACTTCGTATTTATCCCACATTGCTTCAGATTTTGAAACACGTGGAGTTTAAAATGAAATATCCTCACATTGTATTCAATGATGGAGAGTGGGTGTTAATATTTTTCACATATTGCAAAATTTCCACACATGCACCATGGCTCAAAGTATTAAAGACAAAACAACACCATCTATAATTATCTACAATATAGTGTCTTTTTATTGTTCCACATGTCAAAATGTGATTGAATTCCTCGAAATTATGTATAGGTCTAGTCAGTATGGTGACATTGACATTATACCTTAATTGCATTTTTTTTACCTATTTGGCTTCAACTTCAACAAGCCATATCTTTTGTATATAGTGTATTATTGACCCCATTCAAATTGTATTGAAAAGTTATTGACGAGCTCTTGAATTTGCAAATGTTTTTAGAAAAAATTAACACCATATGATTAAATCAGTTGTGTGGATCCTCCTAGATCAATCCTCCCCACTAATAATCTTTTGGGCCACTAAAAGTCTGATCTCATTAAAAATGTAAGTCATGGTACAAATCCCTCACTTTCCTAGTTTACATCCAACATGATTTACTTAGGTGCAATTATTTTAGAGCCATGGAAGGATACTCAATAACAACCCTTCACGAAGTCCTCACCTTCTTGTCTAGAATAACATCTTCCGATAACTCATTGATATGGTCAACAGAAAAATCTTGAACATTCTCACCTTGATCCATAATTAGAGGAGGCTCATATAGTTTCAAATTTTCAACATTAACCATGGAATACATCTACATATATGAAGGTAACACCAACTGAAAATATTTTCACCAATACTTTTCATAATTTTAATGGACCATACCTAATTGGATGGAGCTTTATACCTACATCTTTAAGGTATTATTTGTTAATGTATAACCAAACTTGATCGCCAACTTGGAAGTGATGATCAACATGATTCTTGTCATTCCTACCTTATACTTGGCTTGGCTCTTTTCTAATTGTTCTTGTATATCTTGATGAACTAGTTGGATCTTCTGGATGAACTTCTCATATTTTTTGGCATCATTATGTCCATTTGCCACTGAATCTTTCCCAAAACTGAAGTCCAAAGGAAACTTAAGAAAATATCCAAAAAATGTCTTAAAAGGAGACCTCTGCATAGAATAATGTATCACACAGTTATAGACACATTATGCATAATACAATTGCTCATCCCAAATCTTAGGATGCTTGTTCTACATCCTCAATGTAAGCATATCATTATCCTATTAACCACTTCCATTTTTCTATCGATTTGTTGATGAAAAGAAATGATTTTTTGAAACTTATTATCCATTAATCTCCACAAATTTTACCAAAACATCCCAAGAAAGTGGGAGTCTCATTCAGATAATGGATGTGGGAAATCTAAAATGAACCTAAACATGCTAGAAGAATAAACATGTAGTCTTTTCTCTTGTCACTTGTTTCTTACAAGGGACTAAAACACGCATTTTTCTAAATCTATCCACAACAACATATACATAATCATAACATTTTCTAGAAATAGGAAAACCCCCATGCAAAATCCATAGATACACTTTCTCATAGACGAAAAGGTACAGGAAGTAGCATGTACAAGCCCAATTCTTTTTACATGGTTTTCTAGTGGTACATAGAGACATCCTTTTACATATTTAGACATAGTTTCATACATTCAATACCAATAATAATAGCATTACAACTAAGTGACGTAAACCAACTCTGGGGCCTACATATTTCGACCTCTAATGGCTCTTGAATCCCATGGTCTTGTGGGTTTTCGGCCCATGGATTTGACTTCTTTGCAATAATGGAGCTCCAAAACCTCACTTATGCTCGAATGAGGAATGGCTTGACTACTTGGAAGCCCAAGTAAACTAGTGCTTGACCTCGTGGATCCCACCGGAGGACAGGGGTCAGGTCCCGACTTGAGGTCGGAGGTCAGGATTGGCTTCCATTTCCTCCTTTTCTTCAAATTTCTCTACAGCCTGAGTGTCGATTACATGGGTCCTTGCCAACATGGAACCCTCCTTCGAATGGCTCCGTGCTCCTTCATTTTTCCATTGTTGACGTAATTCCATCACTACCTTCCATGCACTCTCACCTCTTTCACAACAACTTCAGACAGAGTCTGAGTTATTTCTCACCCTTGGTCCTGCGACCTCAAACCCTCAATAAACTCTCAACAATGCATTATGGCAGCACTCTAGCTCAACCTTCATGCCTCTTGGCATTGCAGCAACTAACATTTATGAGCACAAAAACAAATTAGTGTTTGCAAGAATAAAACAAGAATGTGTCAGTTATAGGGATGCTTGTATTAAAATAAATGAACTCAATTAAAATGGCGCAGCCTCTCACAGCTTGATTTCCTTCCTCAACTTAATCTTACAATGGTACTAGCCACTCTATTTTAACTCTCCACATGCAGTTTATTCATAAACAAATACAACCCTAAAGAATGAGGAATCTCTTCCTCTGTTAGCTCACTCCTTTTAGAGGCTTAGATATTTAAAAAAAAATTGTGTCTCTTTTCTTTAGTGACGTGAGCTCCTTCTAGAAACCTCTAAGAATCAGAATTTGATTTGGGGTCGGGTCTATATCCCTGCATTACACCCCCATGCTTGAAAAATTCCATGATATCTTGATCATGTGCTTCATTGTTGCACTTCGTCTATCTCCATCTTTAGTTTTCTTTCACCATATGTATCATTGACATCCTCCTCTCGCTCAGCAATGAGATGCAACCATAGCCTCCATGGACACCTCACCATCTCTCCTCCTCTATCTCATACTTTTGGAATCTCAATTCACCTCCAATGGAACCTTTCGATCCTCTTCTGCTCACTTGGTTGTTACATGTTTCTCACCTCCCTTGACAATTCTTCCCACAACCACAGTGGTGCAATTGATGCACAAATTCTACCCAACTACAACTAGAATTTGTTCTTTGCGAGAAATATTCCCTTTCCTTACTTGAATACCACCTAATGCAGACCGACTCTGGGGTCTGTGTATTTTTACCTTTGATGGCTCTTGAATCCCATGAGCCTATAGGTTTTGGGCCCATGGAGCTAGCTTCTCTGCAACAATGGAGTCCCAAACCTTGCTTCTATTCGACTTAATAATGGGCCAACTACCTAGAAGCCCAACTAAAACATGGTCCAACCTCATGTGTCCCATCGAAGGTCAGGAGTTGGGTTCCAAGTTAAGGTCAAAGGTCGGGATTGTATTCCATTTCCTCCTTTTCTTCAAATTATGCTACGATCTTAGCACCAACTACATGGGTCCTTTCCAAGATGGAACCCTCCTTTAAATGGCTTCAACCTCCTTCAATTTTCCATTGTTAACGTAATTCCACCACTGCCTTCCATGCACTCTCACCTCTTTCGCAACAGCGTCATGCGGAGTCCAGGTTCTTTCTCTCCCTTGGTTCTGCAACCCCAAACCCTCCATAAACTCTTAATGATGCATTATGGTAGCACTCTGGCTCGACCTTCATGCCTTGTTACACTACTAATAAACCAACATTTATGAGCACAAAAACAATACAATGTTTGCAAGAATAAAACAAACATGTGTCAATTACAGGGATACTTGGATTAAAATAAAATGAGCTCAATTAGAATGGTGCAACATCTCATAGCCTAACCACCTTCCTCGGCCTAATATTACAATGGTATTGGTCGCTCTGTCTTGACTCTTCACAAGCGATTTATATATATATATAAAAACAACCCTAAATAATGAGGAATTTCTTACACTACTAAGAAACCAATACTTACAAGCACAAAAACAATACAATGTTTGCAAGCACAAAAACAATACAATGTTTGCAAGCACAAAACAAACATGTGTCAATTACAAGGATACTTGGATTAAAATAAAATGAGCTCAATTAGAATGGTGCGACATCTCAGAGCCTAGCCACCTTCCTCGGCCTAATATTACAATGGTATTGGTTGCTCTATCTTGACTCTTCGCAAGAAGTATATATATATATATAAACCCTAAAGAATGAGGAATTTCTTCCTCTTCCAACTCATTCCTTCTAGAGGCTCAGATATTTAAAAGAAAATGTGTCCCCTTACTTGATTGCCACGAGCTCCTTCTGGAAACCTCTAAGGATCAGAATTTGATTTGGGGTGGGGTCTATGTCCCTGCATCATTGAACTATTGTTTTTCTTACACAAAAATTACCATATTTGATAGATGTATGTTATGAAACCAACTCACAAAAAGATAGAAAAGATAGATCAATGACTTCAAAATCATCCTCTTTGAGGGGGAAACCTCTTTTACATTACACAAATGAACAATTCTTCGATGATACAAATGACAAGACCTCCTTTCTCTATATAGGAGTCTAATGGGTCCCAATACAATCAGAGTCTACATAACAATAATATTGTAGGGGCACAACAATAACAATAGTGGGCTTCTATGGGGCATAATAATAACAACATGGGGACTATATGGCCACAATAATACGATAAGGGGGTTGCACTAATAACAATAAGGGGTTACACTAGTAGTATAGGGACCTAAGATGCCCCTCTCC
>APFE030251570.1:0-19427 GCA_000404065.3 Pinus taeda
ATTACTGTTTAGGAATTGAGGTATGGAGAGAACCTGGTAAAACTTTGATCACTCAAAGCAAATATACAAAGGAGATTCTTAAAAAGTTCAATATGACAGATTGCAAAGCTATGTCAACTCCCTTAGAACAGAATGCAAAGTTGTTCAAAGAAGATGGATCGAAAGAGGCAGATGGAACATTATATCGTCAGTTAGTGGGAAGTTTGAACTATCTCACCACTACCAAACCAGACATTGCATACTCAATCAGTATCCTTAGTCAATTCATGGCTAAGCCTTCAGGAAATCACTGGAATGCTGCAAAGAAAGTTCTTCGATACTTAAAGGGAACAGTGAATCTTGGTATTATGTATACTGATGTATTTGATGTTGCACTGAGAGGTTTTCCTGATTCAGATTGGGCTGGAAATCCAGATGACAGACGATCTACCTCTGGCTATGCATTTCATATTGGATCAGGGGTCATATCTTGGAGTAGTAAGAAACAGCCAACTGTTTCTTTATCATCAACAGAATCAGAGTACAAAGCTTTGACCAATGCCACCTGTGAAGCTATTTGGTTGCGGAGAATTCTTGCAGATATTGAAGAAGCGCAAAGTGGTGCAACATGTATCAATTTTGATAATCAGAGTGCTATCAAATTAGCACATAATCCAGTTTACCATGATAGAACAAAACATGTTGAGTTACAGTACCACTTTGTACGTGAGAAAATTGAGTCAAATGAAATTGGATTGATATTTTGTAACACCAAGGATAATGTGGCTGATATATTTACTAAGCCCCTTGGTAAAATCAAATTTGAAGTTTTTAGAAGTCAGTTAGGTGTTGTAGAAAATCCATTTCTCCATTAAGGGAGGATGTGAGAATAATGCAGAAATAGAATTAGTTAGGAAGTGGTTGCCTGAATCAGTTAGGAATTGGTTGCCAGAATTAGTTAGGAATTGGTTGCCAGAATCAGTTATGAGTTTCCTATATAAGTGTCATGTATTGAGCAGATGAATTAAATGAAAATTGTGTGAGCTTTGTCTCACTTTGCTAATATTTCTGCCTGTGCATTTGTCTATCTATTTATTTTAATTGTTATGTGATGCAAACCATTCCTGGAAAAGTGTCAATTGGGGATTCCAACATACTGTTAACCCACCTGCATGCCCAATGGCATTAATGGATGTATGTTCACATCCCTTCCAGCAAAATTTAGTTATAGTATCCATCTTTGATTCCGCCAGTTTTGTTTCTTGTAAGAATACTTTATTTGGGTTTCCCTTTTTAATATAGTCTCCAAAATAACGTTGCTTACCTCTACTACTGAGACCCCTTATATTCCAGGAAATCATTTTCATTTAGGCAAGGATGTTAGTTTGCAAGCCCTTTTCTGAACTCTCTAAGACCTGCTCCGCAAAACTCTAATTTATCCCCATGTTTTGCCTAGCTTCACGCTTTGGTTTGGTTTTGTTACCTTCTTCGTTGTCTCCTTATTATCCTGCGGAGGGCAAGTATAAGGCATTCGTTAATGCGTTGAACTTTAAATAGTTATCATTTCACCAAAAATCAAATGCATATTTGTAATGTGAACTTTATAAAAAACAAAAACAAAAAAAAAATATTAGTTTTATTACATTTAATTTTAATTTTTCTGAATCATGATCGGTCAAGAGCTCAGGTCTTATTTGGTAATCATGTGTGGCCGGCCGGATTATGTTGATACCGCTGTTTATTTCTCTGCTCTAAGCCATTACTCTGCACCAACCCTCTATAAAGATCTTATAAAATTCATAATTTTCCTATAAATTCAAACCATACTGACTGACAAAGTCTACGCAGAGCACTCAATACATCGTTCCGGGAACCCAACTTAATCCCAAGGTCTACGCAGAGCGCTCAATACATCCTGATGGCCTTCCTTCCCGGAAAATCTATAGTTCAATGTAATGAATACTAAATAATTTGGGCCAAACACCACCATAATAGAGCAGACCAAGACGCTGGTCACTTTTTTCGCCATTGTCGTTCAGGTCTTCATTCCTGGAAAATTTATAATTCAGCGCAGTGAGTACCACTTCATACTACGGAGCATAACACCCGTCACGTTATCATGCATTACGGAGCATAACAACCGTCACATTATCATGCATTATTTTACGTTGTACATAAATAAATGGCAACTGGCACCTCGAATATTGGCACTTTGACTAAATAAAGCATGGAGTTGTCTAATGTTGATTTTTTTTGGAGATTTTAGTGACGGAATCGGATGGAAGAAATTGAGGTTAAATCTTGATTTGTTGCAGTTAAAATGGTTTTTTAACTGCATATTTGGATTCAGCACTCTCAAAAACCCCTGAAACGCTTTTATTGTGCAGAAACTAGCTATCAAACTTGAGACTCCAATAAATTGCTACCGGATTTTAACCAGAAAAACCCACCAGAAAAACTTTCAAAAAATCTCATTATAGACAACTGCAATAAACCATTGCCACCGTTTTACTAATAAACTGCAACATTCACCCACCAAATTCAGTTGGGCTGAATCTAAACATTTCACTTATTTTAAAATGGTTTTTATTTTGTTGGCCGTATAATTGTAATTTTCTATTCTTATTTTTAAGATAAAGTAAATTTAAATGGCAACTAGCACCTCGAAAATTGGCACTTTGGCTAAATAAACAATTGCCACCGTTTTACCAATAAACTGCAACATTCACCTACCAAATTCAGTGAATTTGGCTGAATCTAAACATTTCACTTATTTTAAAATGATTTTTATTTTGTTGGCTGTAGAATTTGGAATTGTAATTTTCTGTTTTTTTAAAGGTAAAGTAAATTTAATTCTTTAAAAGTGCAAGAACTTTTGTAAAATTTAATAAATTTAAAATTATATCTTTATAAAATTTTTAATATTGCATTTATCTTTTTTAAATTTAAAAATTGAGTTTTTTTATTATAAGGATGTAAAGATTAAAACTAATAATTTTTCAAGTTTTGATAAGATTAAAAAATATATATATATATATATATCAAATTCAAAGTTATTGGTAACCTATGTCTTATGAAATAGGAAAAATTATAGTTTGGGTTGTTGAAGTAATATAGTCCATACTTTCTGTATTTCAATGGCATTTTTTTTTGCCTTTAATAATACAATTTAAACATAGAAATTTGAGAATCTTATTAAAATTAAATCATTGAATTATAATAAATATTAAACAATTGGTTATTATTATTTACATAATTTGGATATTTTTAAGATTTTTTAGAAGGTGAATTAGTTATATAATCAAAAATACATTTTTAAACCAAGTAAATCAACAGTCTCCCACTTAAAATCATTAATTTTTAAAATTAAATTAAAAAATCATTAATTAATTAAATAAAAAAAAAATACAAATATTGATACAATATAATTTCAAACTTAATAAAAATCCACCTATAAAATTCAATAGAAAAATAAGTATAGTTCCACTAATAATATTTTTTAGCTACTCATCGTGGTCATAGGGGAGTTTGGCAAATTTATTTTTGGAAGTTAACAATCTGTCATTAAACAACTTAAAAAATTTATATGCTTAGCTACTCATCGTGGTCATAGGGGAGTTTGGCAAATTTATTTTTGGAAGTTAACAATCTGTCATTAAACAACTTAAAAAATTTATATACATATAAAGCATAGAACATCCAAATTTATTATATTTTGTTTTGTTTTGTTTCTTAAATAAGATTTATATTCTATATTTTATTTTTATTTTGAATAAACAAAAATATCTTTTTAAGTTTTAATGAATAAGAAAAATATGTATACATTCTTGTTTATAAGAATATTATGAATTAAAATATCTACTATACTAATTAAATTGTTGTTTCAAAAACAATCATATTCTTGATTCAGAAATTAAAATATTGTTAAAATCACTATTTTAACCATTATACTATGTATTATTAGTTCATACATATAGAGAATAAGAGAAAATTTGCAATATAAAGAATCCAAAACTTGTTTGCTAAATTAATGTGTCTCAGTCATGACATATATGAATTTTATGAATTAAAAATGTTCATTTTCTTTTTTGGAATGGCCCACAGGGTTTTGAATTTTATGATTTACATAGAAAACATAATAACCAAATAAACTACCTTATTTTATCTCTGGTTCAAATATAAAAATTAGTTCATATCTTTCAAAATTCACTTATTAAACTATTCTACAAAAACGCTATCTTTAATTTAACTTAATAATTAAAATGTGTACTATTATATGAAACTCTTAAGAGAATATCACCACCTTTTTATTTTTTAACTTAAAAATCAAGATTTACAAATGGGAAGACGGAATTTAATTTGAAGCCCGAATTTAAATATGGGTTTTCATGACGAATGTCTCTATCCCGTCCATTTTATAACGTCCTAGATCCTTTGTAACTACACTCAACTAACTTTTGAAACGTTGAAAAATCCCACTAAAATAACGTCCTAAAACCATTGTAACTACACTCAACTAACTTTTGAAACGTTGAAAAATCCCACTAAAAAAACTATTTTAAATAATTTTCAGTTTCCTGCACATAGCGGAAAGGGTGGGTGTACCATAACCGTCGAAGAAATTTGAGAAGGTTTGAGAGGTGGAGTTTCGAGATGACGAAATTGCGTAACAACCGACGAATAGAGCACATCAACTACCAATTAAGGCACAAGTATTCACAAATACTCGTCTTTCGCTTAAAACCCCGATGGGCCATATCAATTTAAACCGTGGGCCCATCTCAACTAGAAGTTCTTACAAATTCGCAACTCCCCATGTACACGGAATCTCTTTTAAATATATATATTTTTATATTTCATTATGTACTATATTTCCTTTATGCACTTTAAAGTTAATGACGCCCCTCTCTCCGCATATCTCCGTATATTTTCCAGAGAAGAGAGATATTTTTCATTATACATTAAAAAAAGAGTATAAATACAAATTTACATGATCCGAAAACTTGAGGGAGGTACAACATCAATGACCACAAGAGATACAACATCAAAGACCACATAGATGCCTAAGCATGTTACCGACTAGGATTGTGACAAATAAGTTATAAACAACCAAAATGTTTGTGGAGTATTGACATAAATTTTAGAAAGATTTCGATTCAAATCTATTTGTTTGAACAATGCCGAAATATTTATAGCTACCAATTAACTGAAAAAGGAAAATAGTTTAAAAACTGAATGTTCAAAAAATTAACAGGTTCATAGAAAATTAGGATAAATGATCTAGCTAGGCTAGTTGCATATCACTGAGAATCTGGAGTATTCCCCTCCTCAGACGCTGAAGCCCTCTTTGATCTTCGAAAAAGATGCAACCTTCCTCCACCTGCGATGTTTTTTTGGACAAGAGGTCTACCTATTGATTCCATTCTCTCAAAATATGTTGGATGAACGAATTTTGAAAGAGACCTTTGAGTTAATGGATGGGGTTCATCCAATGCCTCACTGAGAGGACCCTCAGATGCCCTTTTAATGACATCCAATCCACCACACACTTAGAATCACCAAATATATGCATAGTGGATTTGTTCAATGAAGTTGCAAAAAATAATAGGGCCTAAGTAGCTGACACTTATGCTTTAGTATTTATCTTTGCTCCTATATTCAACCAAATATGAACCCCCTCCACACACCCCATCTTTATAAGCTCCATCAAAGAAACCAACATTTTTAAATAAGGAGTTGGGAGGAAAGTGAAAAGATCAACTTTTGGAAGGCTTCCAAGGCTTGACATAATCCAAAAAGAAACCCAAAATCTGGCCCCAGATGTTAGTGATATCTTTGGGTTTTCCTTCAAATATGAGTTTATTCCGAACAATCCAGATACAACAAGAAATAAAGATGGGTAATGTTTTATAACTACCCTTATTTTAATCCCACCAAAGAAGGCATTGGTCCAACAACGTCATTGGGTCATTGTCCTGTAAGTTTAATACCCCGAGGACTTTTGACCAAAGGGACCTGGAAAAGTCACACATAAAAAATAAATGATTAACTAATTTAAAATATTTTGTGTAGAGAACACATACATTCAGCCCATAAAAATCTTTTCGCAACAAGAGGTCCTAAGTTTGGATACATGTTTCTAAAGCCAGCCATATAAAGTATTCTAATTTTGGAGCGATAAACCAATCCCAAATTTTTGAATGCCACGAGTTAACCCTTTGCATTGGGTAACACTCTGATATAGCACAGTAGGCATGGCAAGCAGTGATATGCCCAGACGAGGAGCTCCAAGCCCATGCAAAAGAATCATCCTCCTCAGTTAGAGTAAGATTGCACACATGAAGGGTTTTTATAAAGTTGTCCCATTCCATGGGAATTGAACCCTGCAGGCCCAAATCAAGAGCATTTTTCCACCTAACAATTATAACTTTTTCTTTTAGGAAAACGTAAAAGCCTAGTGAATCCTAGTGACACCCTAAGAACTGAGTTGATAGATAATATATGGAGATAAATGAGAGACAACAGATCCCCTAATAATAGGAAAAGATCCCAATCCGACCTGATCTCCACTACCAACCTTCCACATCATCCACTTTTCTATCCAAGGAACAGTGACCATTATTCCCCTCCATACATTCGAGCCAACACCATGAGAGGGAGGTCTAATATACCAAAGTCAGTCCATAGTTGACTAATTGTGTACATATTTCTCCAAACGTCGTCACCAATGATCTCCCTCCAAGTACTCTTCATAGCCAAAGCAAGACTGAACCAATGGAGATTTTTAAACCCTCACACACCCTGGTGCTTTGGTTGAGAAAGAGTATCCCACTTGACCAAATGTTGTATGCACATTTGATTCTAACATTCCGTAAGAAATTGCTCATGCATTGGTGAATCTTATGAATAATAGACTTGGTTATCTTTGCAAGAGAAAACCATAAGACAAGAATACTTCCCAATGTTGATTTGATCAGTTACCCTACCACCTATTGAGATCCATCTATAGCACCAATTGTTCACCTTGCCTTCATTCCATTTTAATAGCAAGCTCCAATCCTCCACCTTATAACAGTTTGGTTTGAGGAAAAATCCCAAGTATAGAAAATCGTGGTCCACTGGAGACATCTTATATGGAAGCATAGTTTCAATGTGTCATATAGTCTATGCAGAGACATTATTATAATAAAAGGCAGACTTGTGCTCACTGATCATCATACCCAAGGTTTAACAATAGGTAGAGAAAATGCTACTAAAATTATTCCACTTAGTTTCATTTCCATCACCTAGAGTAAGAATATCATCAACAAACAAAGGATGTGTAAGATAGATACGTATTGCCACCTTAACTCCTTTGCAACATTATTCATTCTTTGTTGCAAGAATCATCCCACTTATACTGTTAATTACTAAGAAGAATAATAACAAAGATAGGGGACAACCTTGCCATAAGTCTTGTGAAGACGAGAAAAAGGCAGACGAAGCTCCATTAATAAGCACTGCAAAGTTTGCAGACAAAATACTTCCCATTATCCAATTGGTTGTCAATAGATCCATGCCAATATGAAGAGAAGTAAACACAAAAAAGACTAGCTCAGCCTATCATAAGCCTTTACAAGGTCCATCTTGAGGACGACAGGAATTTTTTTCCTTAATTTGATATAGTGGAGTTCCTCTTGAACAGAACCAACAACATCATGAATCAATATGCCTGTGAGAAACCCAAATTGCTCCCTAGAGAGAGATTTTGATAAAACATTTTTCATCATCAATGATGATACCTTTGTAATCACCTTATAAATTAGATTACAAGGCGAAATAGGCTGAAATTCATTGAAGGCCTGAGGCTTTGACCTTTTCAGGATCAATGCCAGGAAGGTGGAATTGATGGGCTCGGACACTTTCCTAGTCACCCTCACCTCCTCAAAAACCCTGAGGATGTGTCTTCCCATCAAATCAAAGAAAGCCAAATAAAACTCTACAGTCCAACCATCAGGCCCTGGAATCTTGTCCTTGACAAAGGAATTCAAGACCTCCTTAATCACATTCAATGTTACAGGCTTACCCAAATTAGCATTTCCCTCCTTTGTAAAGATCCCAGGAAGATGTTGAATGACATGAAGTTAATTCTCAAATAAAAAATCATTGGGATCCCTGAAAAGATCATAAAAATGAGTCCTTTCTAGCTTATCCAGATCAATTTGAGAAGCATAGGACTTGCCCTCAACATCTGATATGTCCCAAATGGAATTCTTGATATTCGTGTAAGAGGCATACTTATGAATTTTTTTTATGTTATGATCACCCTGCTTAATCCAAATTTCCCTGCTTTAAATCCTCTAACGTTCCTCCTCCAATATGAGTAGGTTTGCTTTCCTTTCGGCTAAAATGCACATCCTTTTTTTCAGATCATCCGAGAACCCCAAAATCGCATCCAACAAGGCTAAAGAATTTGTAGCCTGAGAGGATGGATTCTCAACGCTATCAAATTGGCAAGAAGAGGGGTTTGTATTTGCTTCAGTCATCAAAACTAGAATGGCTTTAATAACCTCCACCCTTCCATGCACTAACAGCTCTGGAGCTACCCCTTTAATAATCCCATTACCATGAATGCCCCCATGACATACATCTTTAGACTTGGGGTTTTTCAGAAACCTATATTTTTTAATATAGGGAGTCCATCCAGTACACACCTGCTTCAACATACTTTTATCACTCCTTTGAAGGACTTCATCTAATACATCAATAAACTTATGATAAGAACGCATTACCTTAAAACCCTAGCTAGATTTTTTATTACCCCTTAAGCTTAAAGAGTTGCAGGCCCCTTTTAGGTGTCTCGTTCCGTGACAGATAAAACACCTAAATGGAACCTTCCAATAATGCAATTTTCGAGTGAAAGTTACATCGCCCAAGAAGATATTCAATTAAGCAAGAAAACCCTTTTACAGATCCATCTCAACTAAAACCCATAAAATGCATTTTTTGAAGGCAACCAAAGACATTTCCCTAGAGAAGCTAAACTTTCCAATGTTGTTACAACTTTCATAATTATATGCCTCATCCACAACTCCAAAGGGAATCCTAACAACTTAACCCACAGATAGTGGGACTTGTTGTAGTGAGAGGATTGAAACCTATTTGCCATCTCTGCAACCATAAAAACCCTCAACCAATAACCCAAGCACAATGTAAGATAGTTAGTAAATCACCTTCATTTAGAAAATTATTCATTAGGAGACTGAAGGTAGGGTAGTATCCAAGCAATGGTTTCCAATGTATGTTTAACCAGGTTAGTATTTGGTCCTTCAAGAGTGAGATATAGTGAAACTTTCCCATAAAGGCACACACAAAAAGGCTTTCCACATGGATCAAATCAATATCTGATCCAGGAGGATCTTGGAGGATTAATCCAAGTGGATCTCGCTAAAGTACTAGTGGCATGGTAAAAAGGCTCAAAACTCAAAGTGGAAGAATCTGGATAAGATTAGCATCGGATCGAAGTGCTCGTCATCTTGATTCCAATGATGTGAATGACACTCAAATCTGAGTTTGTATGAAGAATTTAGAGAAAGTCAAATTTCTTCAGATGGTAGGAGAAGATGAGCTGGAAAAAGTCTCAGTGAATGGGGAAGTGTCAAATGGCAGGCTGCCATTGGTCCTACATTTCATTTATCACAGAAGAAGAGGTCGCGACTTAAGGAGAATTGGCCTTGGCAGGATCTCGGTTGCGATTGCGATATCACATATCACAGATCGGAGGAGACAGTGGATAAGAATCAGGCCCGGCAAGATCTCGGTTGCATTTGCGATATCACGTACCATGGATTGAAGGAACAAGTGTTTAAGAATCAGCCCCCAACAAAGCCAGTTGCGATGCGATAAAATCGCAATCACAGATCACAGTGGGATCATGGAGTTTCACCCCGGCCTCTACCGATTGTGATTTGCGATAGGGTTTCTGGACTCGATCTCTTATACATTATGATTAATAATCCTACGAGTATGTGTTATCGCAGAACGCTTGTTTGGTGTATGTTGATGGGCTCCACCAACTGCGATTTGTGATGGGCTTCCTGATGCGATATTTTATGGATTATGTTTGATAATCCTGGCAGGTCCACAGTTGAATGGGTTTGGTATCTACCGATGGAAAACGCCGATTGCGGTTTGCGGATTGGATATGTTATACACTATGCTTAATCACCTCGGAAGGTCTGCGTATCGCAGAGTGTTGTTGTTTGGGCTTGGCCTGTACACTGGTTGTGGGGAACCCTGATAGTAAAAGTCCTTGGCTAAGGAGGAAATGTCGATTATTTGTGTATTATGATTTGTTTGAATTGTTTTCAATGGGTTTTCTATGTTAAGGATGTAAAGACTCGAGAGATGTCTTTGGATTGATATGTTGATTGTTGAAACGCCCTGCCTAAACTTGGTCTATTGTTTAAACCGCCCGGATTATGAAGGTTCCTGCCACACCAGCATATAAATTGGGTTATCCACACAGTTTGGAGGAGGAAAGTAGAGAACAACGTAGATTTTCAAAGCACAACAACGGACCCTGCTCCTGGCAGGTGGTCTAAACCTTGCCTTAGAAATCAGAAGGTTCCGAGAAGGTGCAGAAAGTCCGATAATCCAAATTGGGTGTTTGGATAGTCATTTTTGCATGATCTTTTTCCAGGAAGTCAATGGTGTTGTCTGTCTCTAGAGCCGAGGTCTCCATTTACCAGCTATCTTCCAGATTGGAGATATAAGGATGTTTATGTAAAAATTTGCTTGTACTTCTCTCTTTCCATGCCATTTAATGAATGAAGGCCTCCCCACTATTGAGAAGGGCCCGTAGATGTAGTCCAAATTGGATGAAATCCATGATCAAATCTCTGTGTCTTGATCTCATGTGTGATTATGTATCTTTTATCTTCATTTTATATGCTTATGTTCCATGGCTTTAAGTGCTTTGTTTCATGTCATTTTGATGCATCTATAAGCAAAAAAATCCTGGATCAATATCACTACCGAGGGAAAGGCACAACTTCTTGATTCCAGGAATTAAAACATACCCGACAATGCAACAATGTCATCTGGCCTACCCACAGTCAATTCTCGCACCATTCCAGGAGGTAAATGACAGAAAGGAAATAAACCCCAATGACAGTGAGACAAAGAAGTTAAAGAGATACCAGATAAGTAGACAAAAAGGCCCAAAAAAATAGGGAACAACCTTGACCCCTCTGTCATAGATTAAGAAAAAGGAACCTCTATCCAACTACTTGATATAGAAAACTGAGGGGAAAACCTCAAAACCATATAATAATATCCTTCTGCTATAAAGAAAATAACCTTTCTAGTATATCTATCCTTATTTGTTGGTCGAGTTGTCTTCCATTATTGAACCATATCTCTTTTGAGGATTCCTCTACTTATCTTTGGGAAAATCTTATCTGCCTACATGCCCCTATAACAACTCGTATATATTTCTCTTCCACCTAGTTTCTTGAGGGTTTTATGGATGTATGGGCAACAAAACCACTTGGATACCTAACTTGTATACCATAGATTACCTACATGAGCAACAACCACTCTAGTCGATGGTGATGCGGGAGTGGCTAAAAAAGAGAGAGCATTGATAAGCACTCTTCGAAGAGTTGAAGTTGTTAGGGTCTCAAGAGTAAAGGTCTCAAAAGCGAGAATTCCAATAGTGAAAGAATAATCCCCAATTACTGGTACGCATATTGATAGTTTGAACTGCAAGAAGCGCCTCACAAAAGACAACCACAAAACAAGACCCCTCTATATGGTGTTATATTGATCTCTAATATTATATTATGTCGCATTATAGTTTCCCATTTATGCTACACATGAATGAGTTTCTCTATATATTATGTTATATTGCATTATAGTTTCCCATGTATGCTACATATAAATGAGTTTAAGGTAAAGATCAAGATTTAATTTATACATCAAATGTAAAATTTAAGTTATTTTTTTGAAAAATGTTTAAAGAAACATACATTATAAGTAAGGTTGCACGGTATTAAAAAACATATTTAAAATTTATTTTTGAATAAATGTACATGGGACTTACGCCTAGATTTATTTATTTTTTATATTTTATTTAGTGGAATGCGATATAATATGTATAAAATTTGACAAACAACTTAACATTCATTGATCAAATTTTCATCAATTATGTTAATATGAAAATAAATTTATATACAATTTGGTGAAAGATGATTTAATTTGTAATATTTATTTTAAAATATATTTTATTTTAACTTTTGTTTCTGAATAATTTTATCATTATATACAACTTGAGTGGGCCTAATGGTTAAGAGTATGTATTTCCTCCTAAGAGGTCACAGGTTCAAAACCAGAGGGGTAGAGTAACCAGAGGGAGTAGAGTATGTATGCCTTCGTAGAGTTAGTAGTCAAATCACTGTGGAACTTTCATTTTTAAGTAATTTTATCTATATAAATATAATTTTATACTCATAACCTAATACATTTAAAATATTTTCTTCTTTAATTAAATTTGTTTAGGTGCAAATCCCTTTTTTGAGTGTAAAACTTAAGATTTTCACCTGAGAAATTTAATCTCTCTAAACACTTATATAAATAAAACTAAGTTTAATCTAATCTAATTTAATTTATATAAATAAAATATAAAATTAAAATAATATAATTTTCATATTTAATAAATATATAATATTGAAAAACTTATTACCATAATTTTTAAAATTTACTCACCAAATCAAAAAAACAACAACAGCTAAAGATGGCACGAAAGAAAAATAGATCTTTCAAACAACTTCTGACAAAATACCTTTTGGTAAAGATGGCATTCTTAATATGTTTAAATAGAAACTTATTCTGTAAGCAGGAATGAGATATGGTAACATATATTGTGTGTAGTTATTGCTAAATACAATAATTAATCTGAGCAATGATTACACTAAAACTGAAAACTGATATATAGGGATTCCTGTATCGTAAATGCTGCCAATTTTACAACTTGATCCGTTTCTTTGATGTGATATTTTCGATGGTTAATTATTTTTGCTGAATATTCACATAGATGACTTTTATTTCACATGGTTCTGCATATCGTTATGAACATATTTGTTTTCATATGTATTCATTTCATTAAAGTATTGTCGCGTAGATGTCTTCGAATTACTTTCTTTTAATTAATTAATTAATTATATATATATATATATATATATATAATTCAAAAAATATATATGTTAAATTGTTGGGATTTTATTAGCATTGAAGCATATATTTATTAAGAATTTTCTCTCTTTAATAAATTATATATAATATGAATACCATGGATTTTTATAATCTAGAGTTCACAAAAATCAATCCAATTTTACTTACTACCCAACAAAAATTGATAAAAAATCATATAAATTCAAAAATGAATTAATAAAAATTTATATAAATTCACAAGTGAATTAATACAAATTCATTTGACTAAATCAACATTATATCAAGTTTTATAACATCAATACTATATTGATATTATATTAAACTGTAAAGAGTGCTTTACAATTCAATAATTTTAAAAATCATTTTTCACAACCTTTTTGTTAGGAATACTATAAATATTTAAATCTAATTTAGTAAAAAAAATTCACTTCCTTACTGTAAATAAATAATACTCATGCGAATTGATATATTTTCTCTCAGATAAATAAGACTTGGTAATAGCAATTAGTGTTAATAAAATAATTAATAAAATATGATTATATATAGGGTATTTTTCAGTGATAGATTTACTTTTGAATTAGATACTATAATTGATGTTAAAGTATGTAATATTGTTTACTGCTTTTTTAGTATTTTTAATGACATTTTTTTCCGATTCTTTTTAAATTATTATTTATTTTAAATTGTTAAGAGTAAAGTTTATTCTCCCTCTTAAATTTAACTCTTATAATTATAATTTCATCTTTTTTTATATGGTTAAAAATAAAATTTTAAGATTTTATAAATTAATTTTTTTTAAATAATCTTACTTGAGTAAAGAAAGTATTAAATAGTTTTTTTCAAATATATATGGCAAACCATTTAAACAAGAGAATTGATGGATCTATTTTTCAAGGATTGGACTCCAATGACACTGAATGGAGGAGGCATGTTTTCTTACAAATCAGCTTGCAATTGTTTAACAAAACTAATTTGATAAACCTCTCATATCGTGGTAGCTAAGATTTCCACAAACATGTTCCAGTCCATGGATGTGTTGCAAAAATGGTCACATTTTGTTCTTTGATGGGACATCAAAAATAAATCCAAGGGAGGAAAGAGCAGGAGACACCATTCTTTTGCCTTGATGAAACTATTCAATTAACATTCTCATGGGGGCTTGTGACAAATATCTAGTAATCGGGCTAAAGCATATGTCCTTTTACAGGGACTAATGCTTGCTCAAGAAAGAAATATTACAAGCCTTACTATAATACGATATTAACAAGTGATTATAAGTAGTGCGAGGAAGGGGATCCTCCTTAAAGAAAGTAGTTTAAAAACACTCATAAATAAAATTGAGCTTCCTCCAAAAAGTTGAATATATGAATTCCACGATGCAATGAGGAAAAAAATGATTTGGTGGATAAACTAGCTAAAGAAGGATCCACCTTAGAACAAGGCATCCTTAGACTTAATCGGAAACAATCCATTAAACCTATACCTTAGCATATATTCCAATGAATCAAACATATTAGGCAAGACAAGTGTCGGTTGTTGATTTTTTTTGGCATGCAATAGGCTTAATGGTCGAGAGAGGTAAAGGGATTGAAGGGTTGGAGAGGAATTTGCTCCAATGTGTAACAAAAATGGAGTGTGTGTGGAGCATATGAGTTTGAGGACCTTAGCATCAACACTAATGAATCAATCATACATGATGCGACAAGTGGGGGATGTCAAGCACATTTCACATCGCAAAGAGAAGAATAGATGCACAAGGAAAAGGGATAGAAGGGTTAGAAATGCACGCTGGCCCAACCTGTTGTACGACATGACTGTATGCGGAGTTTATGGGACATTTAAAAAGACTTGAGTACCAATCAGTGAGTGAGAAGCACACCATTGTATGCCACATGCGAGCTAGAATGACATGGGAGTCTAGTAGTGTGAGAAACCAAAGGGAGTGGGTGTAAGGCTAATACCAACTGCAATTGTAACACATGAATGTATCAATTCAAGACAAGAGCATAGTTAATGGAGGAAAGAGCTATGATGGAGGGAAATTGACAAGCATGTGATGGGAAAATAGTATTATCCATTAGGTTGGGATGATAACCTAGGAAACTCTATGACAAATCTAATTGACAAGAACAATTTATTTTGTTAATCCCCATTGTCCAAACACAAGGAGATAACTTTTCCATCACTTTGGCAATTTGGTGGAATAGGGGACCTCACAGGGTTAAGGGGTTTGGGTCATGTAACCAAGAAATCAAGTAGAAGTGGAGGCTCGCTCTGGTATTCAGGAGCAAAATTACATCACATGGTCATAGTATTTTGTGGATTATTGCCAATACATGCTTTGTAATCAACATGGCATGAACTAATAGTACAAAGGCGAGGCAACTCATAGAACTTATTTCCCAACATTATGAAGAAATAAACAATCTCAAGCGAAGCCACATCAAACTAATATCAAGCCTAACAATTGTTATGGAGTTCATGGTTGATCAAAGGACTACTATATAGAGAAATAAAGATGAATTAACTAGTTTACACCAACAAATTGAGGAGATTTAGGCAACAATGACTTCAAGGTATCCCTACTTAATTGCTTCCAGCAAGGAGGAGGAGAAGTCCATTACAGTTGCTCAAATTGTCCCCAATCTCAATGTTGCAACAACACTTTAGAAAGAAAGCCCACAAAAAAAAAACCCTTAGAGAAACAAATAAGTGATGCCTTACAAATGTTATTATATTTGGTATGTCTTTTAAAAATAATATATAGTTTATTATAGTAAATTAAGTAAAATTACATTGAAAATTTTGAATATTAAAAACACAATAGACATACTAACAATAGATAAAAATGCACACCAAAAATGAGAAATTTTCTTTTGCATCTAATATAACTATTACACTCTCAACGCATATATATTTGGAAGAATTTACTTTTCTATTTAACTTATTGCCTTGATCTGATTCTTCATCTTGCCTCTACTAAAAACCACACTCTAAATTAAAACATATAAAATAATTATTATATTAAATTAAATATTTAAAAAAAAAATTATATAAAAAAACTAATAAAAAATTTATTATATTAGAGTAATGTTTAAAAACTAATTATGTAAATGGGGATCATTTCCAATTCAACCGGACGATACGTGCCACACCTGAGATTAGCCATCAACTTTATATTACTTTTAATTATAATATTAATGTATAAAGTTATTTTTAATTATTTAATTTAATTTAATTTAATTATTTAATGGTATATTATTGAGTTGAGAGATGTCTTTAGTCTAATAGGATTGTAATATAATGAGTAATATTTTGATAAATTAAATTATAAAAAAATTAATGTAATGTAAATTTTTTAATTTGCCCAAATTAAAATAAATAATAAAAATGAGCCATGGTATTAACCCACGGTATTGAGAACCCATAGTATTGACTCATGGTATTTATGTGGAACATAGCCTATTTGAAAGGAGAAATTAAACCAACCTAAACCTATCTTAACTCTAGATCTACTAAACACAGCTTTTTAAAGTGAAAATAAATTTGATCCCTCTAAACACTTGATAGATCAAAAATTAAAATAAATCTAAACTGGTCTGAAACCCTTAAAAAAATATTACCATTTTTTAACTTCAAAATCAAAATTTACCAATAAAAAATTGAATTTATTTTGAAACCCAAATTTAAATCCGGGTCTTCATGACTGGGTGTCTCTGTGCCGTCCATTTTATATCGCCCTAGAGCCATTGTGACTACGCTCAACTAACTTTTGAAACGCTGAAACTTTTTCACTCAAAAAAGTATTTTAATTATTTTTCTATCCCGTCCATTTTATAACGTCTTGGAGCCATTGTGACTTATCCTCAACTAACTTTTGAAACGCTGAAATTTTTTTCACTCAAAAAGCTATTTTAATTATTTTTCAGTTGCCTTCACATTGCGGAAAGGGTCGGTGTCGCATAACCGTTGAAGAAATTTGAAACGCTGAAAATTTTCCACTCAAAAAAGTATTTTAATTATTTTTCTATCCTGTCCATTTTATAACGTCCTAGCGCCATTGTGACTTACGCTCAACTAACTTTTGAAACGCTGAAAATTTTTCACTCAAAAAGCTATTTTAATTATTTATCAGTTGTCTTCACATTGCGGAAGGGTCGGTGTAGCATAACCGTCGAAGAAATTTGAGAAGGTTGAGAGGAGCTTCGACTTTACGAAATTGCGCAGAAAACCTACCAATTCAACTACCAAAGATGGCACAACTATTCACAAATATTCGTCTTTCGCTTAAAACCCCGAGGGCCCATATCAAAGGAAACTGTGTGCGCATCTCAACTAGAGATTATAAAAAATTCACAAGTCCCCACATATGCGGAATCTCTTCTAAATATATATAATTTTATATTGCATCATGTACTGTTTCTTCTTTATGCACTCTAAAGTTAATGACCCTCGCCCCTCTATATATTATATTGCATTATAGTTTCTTGATGTGTTGTAAGCTTTATAATACCGGTGTTCCATAAATTTAACATATTTAAAAACATTTATTTCTTCATATATAAACTAATTAAAATTTATTTTAATTTTAGATTTATTAGTATTGAGATTGAGGTTCTTGATCCATCATATTGTAAAAGAGCTTCGGCTAAATCACATAAGAGTACTTAATCTTTTTACAATTTATCAAATTATTAGAGACATCAAATTTAGAGATATGAGATTCAAATGTATAGACACAATTTTTTTTAAATAAAATTTGAAAAAAATAAATATTTAAAAAATAATCTTGTAGAAACTTGATAATTCAAATTAAAATTAACTAAAATAATTCAATTTCTTTAATAAATATAAAAAAAAAATAATATAAACACAAATTATAAATAAAATTAGTTAAAATTAATCTTTTTATTAATTTATTTTATTTAATAAAAATAATATGAATAAAAAGTTAAATAAAAATCCATTACCTCATATCACACTATATAGCAAAAGCCATCTTTAATTTATCTAATTTAACTTAATGATAATAAGAAAATAGCACCATATTGTATTGTTCAACTTCAAAATCAAGGCTCGCAATTGAAAATGGACTTTAATGGGTTTCCAATTTAAATTTGAATCTTCAAGACCAATCTCTTCATCCCGTTTATTTTATAACGTCTTAAAGCCATTGTGACCATCAAATAACGTTAGAATCTTTGAGTTAGTGAAAAACAAGGCCGTTTGAACTTTTGAGAAATTCCACTCAAAAAACTATTTAATTTTCGGTTGCATTTTTTTTTACCCCTTGTTTGAACCTTTGAGAAATTCCACTCAAAAAACTATTTAATTTTCGGTTGCATTTTTTTTTACGAAATTGCGGAGCAACTGACCATATGAACACGTTGATGGGCCATATCAAGGGAAACTGTTTTGCGCATCTCAACTAGAGGTTCTTAGAAATTCACAAGTTCCCGACTACATATAACATATATACGTGGAATCTCTTCTATTTATATATTTTTATGTGGTAAGGGTTAACTAAATTGTCATAGGGCATTAAATGCCATGATACATGTAGGCTGTATAACAATATAACACACTACCTTGGTGACTACATAAATTGAAAATAAAGGCAGTGTGTTATATTGTTATACAACCTGCATGTACCAGGGCATTTAATGCCCTATGGCAGGCTGCTTAGCTCTTGCCCTTTTATGTTACATTATGTACTATATTTTCTTTATGTACTTTAAAGTCAATGATCCCTCTCTATATATATTATGCTAAATATCAGTTGTATAAATGATGTAAATTATAATATATTAGTAGTAATTTAGGTTGAAATTTTTGAAAAAATAGTAAATATTTATTTATTATTTTTAAAAGTTTAATATTAAGCATTGAAATTTAAATTTGTAAATTAATAAAAAATTATATATATTAATTTAAATGACTATTAATGAAACTAATAGATAAAATGGTTATGGATTGTAGATTTTTGTGGTTAGTTTTTTTAGAATCTTCACTCAGATATTCCATAGTTTTCATTTTTGCTTTGTCGACGTTTAGTAATACAATTTCTAACAACATTGTGATTTCTTTGCAAATTAAATAACATAAATACATGATTTTTAAAAAGTGTAGATTTTTGAATAAAATTGACAAAAAAAAATGCTTCAAATGGAACCATTTGATCTATTAAATAGACTACCTAATCTTAATTCATAATTGTGATTAAAAAATGTCATAAC
>APFE030251575.1:0-29330 GCA_000404065.3 Pinus taeda
TGGTAAAGGTATGGTAGAAGGTATGAGTAATAGCTCTCTGGATTTTGATTTCTGTGAAAATTGTGTATATGGGAAGCAAAATCGGGTGAGTTTCCCTTTGGTGGTAAGAGGATGAAAAAAATATTAGAGTTTGTGCACAGTGATGTGTTTGGACCTGTGAAAGTTCCATCACTGGGTAAGTCTGTGTACTATGTATCATTTATAGATGACTTCTCAAGGAATACATGGATATATTTCCTTAAGAAGAATTCTGAAGTCTTTGACAGGTTTAAAGAATTTAAGGCTCTTGGTGGAAATATTCAAGACAGAGGAAGAAGATAAAGGTGCTTAAGGACAGATAATGGTGGAGAATTTATGTAGCAAGGGAATTTAAGATTCTGTAAGAAGTGTGGAATTTCGACGACAGAACACACCATTACCTACAAAATGATCATCGGAAGAATGAACAAAGATCATTCATGGAAAGGGCAAGAAAGATGCTGTAGTGGTGTGGGTTGGATGGAGATTCTGGGCAGAGGTGTGGATACTACATTGTACCTGTCACAGGTCACCTTTCTCAGCGTTGGAGGATGACTCCACAGGAGTCATGGACTGGAAAGAACCTCTCTTTCACATCTGAGGGTATTTGGATGTGATGCATATGTACATGTTCCAAAGGAGAAACGAACCAAGTTGGATATTAAATCTGAAAAATGCATCTTTATTGGGTATAAGGATGGTTTAAAGGGTTATTAGCTTTGGAACCCAGTAACAAGGAAGGTTGTGTACAGTCGAGATGTGGTGTTCAGAGAGGTGAAAGATGTTATTAAACGTGAAGTCCAACCAAAGGAACCTGTGAAGATAGAGTTTGAACTAAAGGAGGAAGAATCAGACTCTGTAGCAGAGGAGGAATCAGAAGATGAAGAGCCACAAACTCCGACTGTGAGAAGATCAGCTCGAGAAAGAAGGAAACCAGAAAGGTATAGTCCATTTGCTTTCTGTTCAAACTTTGCTTTGTCTGTTACTAATGATGATCCCAGAACTGTGAAGGAAGCAGTGGATTCACAGGATCGAAAACTCTAAAAAGAGGCCATGATTGATGAAATGGCATCTTTACACAAAAATGAGGCTTGGGATCTAGTGGAATTGCCGGCTAGAAGGAAACCCATTGGCAGCAAATGGGTGTTCAAAAAAAGACAAATGCAGAAGGAAAAGTGGAGAAATACAAAGCTCAGTTGGTAGCAAAAGGTTATTCCCAGGTGCCGAGAATTTATTTTGGTGATATTTTTTCTCCTGTTGCCAAGGTAACTTCTATTAGATTATTTTTATCTGTTGTTGCTGCTTTTGATTTTGAGATACAACAGACGGATGTGAAGACAAAATTTCTTCATGGGGATTTGGAAGAGGAAATCTACATGAAACAACCTGAAGGCTTTGCGGTGAAGGGTAAGAAAGAACTGGTATGCAAGTTAAAGAAGTCTCTGTATGGGTTAAAACAGTCACCAAGGATGTGGTATCAGAAATTTGATACATTTATACGGGGACTTGGCTTCACCAGAAGCAAAGTAGATCATTGTGTGTATTTTAAATTAATTGGTGGCCGTGTTATTTATCTAGTCTTGTATGTGGGTGATATGTTGTTGGTTGTAAATGACAAAGAAATTATCCAGGATTTGAAGACCCAATTGTCCTCGAAATTCAACATGAAAGATCTCGGTGCTGCAAACTATATTTTTGGCATGGAAATTAAAAGAGATCGGCAAAGAGGAAGCTCTGGTTAAACCAAAGGAAGTATGTCGAGACAATACTGCAGAGGTTTAATATGCAGGATAGTAAATCGGTGAAGGTTCCTATTCTTGTAGGTGTGAGTTTATCTGCTAAACAGTGTCCCAAGACACAAGAAGAGGAAGACGACATGTCTCGTGTTCCATATGCAAGCGCAGTTGGTAGCTTGATGTATGCCATGGTATGTACTGGACCAGACATTGCACATGCAGTGGGAGTATTGAGCAGGTTTATGTCAAAACCAGGGAAGGAGCACTGGACAGCAGTGAAGCGGGTTTCCAGGTATTTGCGTGGCACTAGTGATTATGGTTTGTGCTACCAGAAGACCAGGATTGGACAGAGTGTTGGATATCCGTGGCTTTGCTGATGCAGACTGGGCTGGAGATCTGGATCAGAGAAGATCTACAAGTGGGTATGTGTTTAACCTATTTGGAGGTGCAGTCAGTTGGATGAGTAAGAAACAATCTGTAGTGGCCCTATCAACTACAGAGGCAGAATACATGGCAGCCACTCATGCAAGCAAGGAAGCAGTTTGGTTGCAGAGATTGTGTTCAAGTATGGGGTTAGTACAGGGAGCTATAAGGATAGACTGTGACAGCAAAGTGCAATTTTCTTGGCAAAGAACCCCGCATATCATTCAAAGACAAAGCACATTGATGTTCAGTATCACTTTGTGAGGGATATGATAGAAGACAAAAAGGTGTTGCTGGTAAAGGTGGACACTTTGAAGAATACTGCAGATGCATTGACAAAATCTGTGAGCTCTGAGAAGTTCTCTGGTGTAGAGAAACAATGGGTGTTTCAGGGCTGGAAAAATGACTAAGCTCTCCTGTGGCCCCCTGTGGAAAGAAAACAACAAGTGGGAGATTGTTGGGTTGTGTTATATTCTTTCCACATAGTTAACAGGGGCTTTGAGGGGTACCCGTAACCCCACTTTATTGGGTCTGGGGCAGCGCCTCGGAAAATTTTGGTTTTCGACCATATGTTAGGTTGGGCGTACCCACCTATGGTTTTCTGCATGATTTTCGCACTTGTTTTTTGGATGCAATGGTTTTCGGTCCATGGTTTTGGACGCGATGGTTTTCGGTTCATGGCATTGGATGCTTCGGCATGTATAAATATCTATTGTAACATTGAAAGGAACATAATGAAAAATCAAGCTGGTAGTCCCGGTTTTGGGATCCAGTGGGAAATCTCTGTGTATATGTGTTTTATGTGTTATGCTCTCGCATTTTTATTTTTTCCTGTGATTTAGAATTTGTATGCAAGTAATTTCTGTACGAGGTTAAAAACTACAGTTACAACTATTGGTTGTTGTTACACATTGTTAACTTTATAATTGAATGTTCAATGTTGGTTAGGGAAAATGTGCCATGCATATAATTTGCATGATATCCTTGAAATAACTGATAGAGCTCTGGGTTGACAATTAAAGTGGAATTGGGTGAATTGTATGATTCATATATGAACACCAACATGTGTGATAACTCATTGGTTTTATGAATGCAAACTTTAGTTCTCAGACTGTATATTTAGTTGTTGGTTTCTATTTTAAAGAAATAGAAGAGTTATGGTAAGAGATATGAGCATTCACATACATGTGTTGTTAAGTGAAGACTCTTGTCATACCTAAAATTTATGGTATAAGAATGCATAGTCTCCTTCAAAATTAGTTAAATTAGAAATGATTTCTTTGCTTGGTGTTGTAGCGGCTACAACCACCCTCCAAAATTTTGGCCTACACCAATTTTGGAACCTCCGTTGAAGATTTTCTCTTGATGATTGCACACACTCAGGGTCACTCCCTAAGCTCATGTGATTCTTTACATTTGCCTTGATTGTTCATTGAATCCAAGTCTCTGCATGTTGATCTCCAAGTCATGCTTGTGACCATGTTCTATTTATGCTCAAAGTCTTTGCTTTGTATGTCTCTATTGTTTTCGCCATGAAAGTATCTGTCGCACTCACACTCGGAGTCACATTCACTATCATGCAAGTATTTTCTTGATCATGAATGATCAATCATGAGTGTCGCACTTATCACTTGCACCTTCGGTCAGTCATGTTGAACATGTGTATCTAGATGATTTGGTCATTTTTTCTTCAACTCATGTCAGTGTGTTCTTGTATGATCACCTATGCACCATTGGACTGTTCAGACACATAGTCACTTTTGCTGATGTTCTGACGACTAAACTCCTCACTAACAGGAAGACCATCACTCTGCGTTGGACTATATCGACCGTCAACCAGAACAACGTAGAAGAACCAAGCTATTCCTTTCAAACTGCATTGCTTGCAAGAAACTCAAACAACACTCATGCTGGCTAACTAGACAGTCGACCAATTGTTCATCCCAGAAATTGCGCAATGTTGATGAGCAGACCTCCCTTTGCCCATTAGTTAGCTTAGGTCAGAAATTACGCAAAGATGATCGACAGGCCAGCCTCCTGGCCTTAGTAAAATTTTCCCAGCTAGTAGCTCCCAGCAATATATTTCTTGTTCCCTCCAAGAATTATGCAGTTTCTGCTGCGAGTGACCCCATCAACCAACTGGTAGTTCCCTCTAGGAATTTCGTAGCTCTGGCTGCTAGTGACCCCACCAACCAAATAGTAGTTCCCTCTAGGAATTGCGCAATTCTAGCTGCTAGGGACGCCGACAGCCAACTAGCAGTTCTGGGTGCCAGTTACCCCAGCAACCAACTGGCATTTCCCTTTAGGAATTGTGTAGTTTTGGTTTCCAGTCTCCTCGATAGTTCCCAGAAAAACTATGCAATCCATGCCTACTAACCCTTCATGCATACCAGCCCGTTCCTCTGGAAAATTGTGCAAATTTGGCTATCGAGCCCCTGCTAACTATTTGTTCCTAAAAATCTATAGAGCATGCCTACCGTTTCCTCCTGTAGTCTGAACTGTCCCTCCCAAAATTTGTGTAATTTTTCCTCCCAGCTAAGCCAGACCTTGCAGATAGTCATTTTTAACTCATATCACCTATCTCCATCTCTTAGTGACTCTTTTGTAGTTTTCGTCAGTAGTTTCCCAAAGCCATCATTCCACATCACAGCCTTACTGCCTCTCCCAGTCACCCATGCCTAAATGATCATCTGTCATTGTAGACTGGGAGGTTTTGGATTTGATGTCATCTCATCATGAGTGACTACATGTACAAGTACAACAATGAACATGACAAGATGATGAATGGGATGAACAAAGGGAGCACATGCAGATGGATAGGTCCACCAACGGATGAATGAATGAACAATGTGAAGCTGACAAACATGACGAGCATGCATTGTCACGAACAAGTGAGCCTGTCAAGCCTTCCATCATGAAAGCAAGGAACAACATGCTAGAGCTTCATCAAGTGAACCAAGAACCATTGAAGACTCTGCACACTTCACCATGTAGAGGTGAAGTTTTGATACACCATGAAGAGATCCATCACTCAGCAACACTATAGCTTGACATGCACTCTAGCAATAACACAAATGTACCAGCATTGTCTTGTCAATTCATGTTGAGTCATGTCATAAGTCATGTTGCCCACATCTCCACTATGGGGTTGTTTTCTATCAATGTGATGTAACGTTGAAGTCTAAGAGACCCACCTATTGAACATATAGTCATGTAAATCAAAAATTCATGGAAGTCGAATGGTCATGAGGGTAGTTGAACAACCACAAGGGTAAGTTTCACCCATAAATACCCCACTCATTTGTACATGAAAGGACTTTTGTCCATAGCTCCTCCCACATAGCTAAGAGAGTCTGTAATATTTTCTTTGAGGAGTAAGTACTAGCTCCAAGGCCCTATTGACAGGGTTAGTGATGTATGTTGTAACGATGTGTCTCAGAACTTTCACTTAATTCAGAAGCCTGTCAACAGGCCAACACATTTTCACGTATGTATTGTATTTTTTGTAAGGCTAATCTTTAACACTTGTAATTCATGTTGCTTTAACCTATGTTCTACATATGAACTGATTCATTTTTTGTAGTCCATAATCTATTAATGGAAATGTGTTGCATATGCTACTAATGCTATCTCGTCCATGTCGATTGTTGTACTGGACATCAGATAGACCTTTCACATGAACCTTGTTGTAACAACCATTGTACTCATTTAGACTGATTTATGAGTGCTTTACGTGTTATCTTACCTTGTATGTTGTAAGTGTTGCATCCGACTCGACTGCTCCACCGAAAGTTGTGTATGTCCTTTGTGTTGTGTGTTCTTAGCCGAGTTGGGACTATTCCCTTTCAACCTAAAACCCACCTTCACCTTCTTCCCCTCATAGTGAAAGAACCATCGACACAAGTACACTTACACTCACCAGGCACAAAAACCTCAGTTCTCGAAGAAAAATTGAACCACTCTCCTATGCTAACAAGCAAGAGTTAAGGAAAATCCTTAAGATAATGGCAACTGGGCCATCACACTAAATGGGAATCCCACAACAAATGGTGTGAGGTCTAGTTGGGACTTCATACCAGGGTGATCCCCTGAATGCTAGAAGGAGGGCTGCTAGTCATACATGGCTGAAATTCCCCTCACACTCACTCATCGACCATTTGGTGAAGGTAGTAACTCGCACTCCCTCTTTCACGACTCAACAGTAGGTTGCTCCTCACCTTCTAGAATTGAACATGAGATTTCATATCAGCACCTTTGCTACATCTGTCCCATGGCTTGCAAGTTCGTGAAAGCAGTCAAACTGAACCCAGGAACATAGTATCTTCCACATGCATCTAAGATGCCAAAATCCACTCCCACAATGATTATTGTATCATCGGTGGAAGAATTTGATTTTGCTACTCTTGAGGGTTTGGAAGAAGCTACTGAAGATGAAGAGGAACCTCCAATCTTCTTTGAAGATGAACAAGTTACTCTTGTGGTCTTGCGATCAAGCTCTGGTATAAGAGGCAGAGGGGACGGTCGCGGAGGAAGTGGAGGTGGAGATGAGCTGACAGACTCATATCTAGAACCATCAAATTACAAAGGAGAGGAAGAATACAAAGAGGAAAAAAAGGACGAAGAGATGGTTGACCCAAATCTTGAATGGATGACTGAGTGAGCACTGGCTCTCCCATTTTTTTTGCACAAGATGCCTAAGTGAGCATAGTGAATGAACATCAAGTTCAACCCTGACAGCGAGGTGAAGGTAGAAGACTATTTTGACAACTTCTATCTACAATCGCAGACCCTTGAGGTACATTATGATGATGTAGCATGTAGATTGTTTCCATGTACCTTTGACGGCCATGTAGCTGCTTCGTATCACAACCTTCCACCCAACTCCATAAAGAACTAGGGGTCTTTCAAACATATGTTCCCTAAAGATTTTTTTGATGATAAGACCCTAGCCATGCTACTCAAAGAATTGGGAAGCCTGAAGATCACTGTCGACTATTACACGTCTGCACTACCAACCACCATTGCGTAGTTCATCAAGCGAGTTGCGAAGCCAACAATTTTAGAAAGTTGCAAAGAGGCTATTACTATTGAGAAAGACTTGTGCTCCATTGGAGTCATCAAAGATGATGAATCAATGAAAAACTCCAAGGATGTGAGTAGAAAGCCCCAAGAAAAATCTAGCAAAGGTAGAGACAAGGAAGAAATTGACATTGAGATCCTCACTCACCTTCTCAAGAACTTGACCACCGAAATGTCTAAATTCAAGCAACAAAGGACAGACACATTCATGAATAGTCATCTACCCAGACATAGATATGCAAGCTATTCATCAACTGGCTCATCAAGCAACAACCAGTTCAATTCCAAATTTGTGTAGAAGCCTATGTTCCAACACGATCAATGCACTGAACATAAGTATTCTTCCTTCCACAAAGAATTTCACCCCGAGAAATCTTGTTCATATTGGAAACGTGTTGTTACCTCTATTTTTACGCATACACTGGATGTGGATGGCAACATATGGAAGCAACCAAAAGAAACTAATCATAATGAAGAGGTTGCACCTAATGAAGCACCAAGTTATGGGCATGGGGCATTGAGAAGAATCCCCCAAAACAAAAATGATCGTTACCATCTTAGGAGTAAAAGGGCCCCCCTACATTAGAGGAGATGCAAGAGAAGGTGATACAACTGATAAAGAAGGCTAACCCACCAGCTGCCTCAAAGAAAAAAACACAAAGAAAGTCCGAGAAGATAGTGGTGGATAAGAGCACATCCATAGGCAACAGATTGCAAAACAATTTGTCAGACAACACGATCATCCATTCCACCTTGGACACCTCGGTGAGTCTACCACCTCTAGATTACAACATAGTCAATGACATGAAGAAAACTCAAGTGAACATAAATTTGTTCAAGCTAGCCAAAGTCCAAAGTCAGCTAGATATCTTGCTGCATGCATTGGGATGATCGTCAATAAACAATGTGACCTCCACCAGCAAGGGAGCAAGTACACCCCTCGGATCACTATTCACTTTGCTCAATACACTCTAGATGGAAGAAGAAAACTTAGGATTACCCCAATTCCTACTTTCATTCGAAGATTTCAACTACAATTTCCATAACTGCTTGGTTGATTATGGCGCAACAACCAATTTCATGCTGCTCTGCATTGATAAGAAGATCAGTGGATGATGGAGCGAAACATCTGCGAGGATCATCCAAATTGATAGGACATCAGTACCAACCATTGGTGGACTACGAGATGTGATCATACCACTACCCATGACAGTTGAGTCAACCAGTTCATCAACATAGTTGTTGTGGAAATACCAGAAGCATATGGTCTGTTACCCAGCAGAGACTGGTCCAACAGGATAGATGGATACTTTTCCACAGACTGGTCTCACATGTGTCTTCCTTACGAGGGAAGATGCAACCAAATTTGGGTGTTATCGAAGAGGTATATGAAACACAATGTCACTCCCCTTAACAGCGAGAACAAACCAGTCACCTTCGCATAACTCATGTTTGGCAACTGCTTCCTGCAAAAGGCATTGGAGTGTTATCTTACATGGCCAACCCCAACCTCATCAAACAAGTAGTTGGGACTCCTTCATTAGCCAACTGATGATAATGAAACTTGTACAATTTTTTTTTTTTCTGATAGTAACAGTAGTAGAAACAACTATAGTAGCAATAGTATGAGCACACCAAACGGTCCATATATAGACAAGTTGTGGGCCATGAGTCTTGGCAAATCAGGAACACATAATGGCTGAAGGACCGAGTGTATCTCAGCCATAAAAAACAATGAACCATTTGTGATATCAAGTTTTTTGAAGTCTGAAGGCACAAACTATGATGCTGAAGCACTCGTGCTAAACACTTGAAGGACCAATGCCATGAACGAATAGAGCAACCTGGGAACCCAACATGATCCAAAGATGGCCAATCTTGGTACAGGTTACACACTGCAACAGCAGCCAACTGTTGACCACTTGATTGAAAAGTACCGAGTTGGATCTACAAGAGTAGATGATGACCTGAGTATCCATTGCACCCAAGCAATCCAACATGAGATACCAAGTACAAGAGAAGACAAGCCATTGCAGCAAAGAACATGTAACACATACATGTTATTTGTCCTCATTTTGCTTAAAAGATTGACTAACATTTTAAGTGTTTGGATTACTTGCAAAGTTCATCATCGTACTTGGTTTTATAATTCAAATCCTACAGAAAAGAAATCTGGGAAGATTCACTTATGCATTGACTTTAGAAAATTGAATACTTCCCGGAATAAAAACAGCTACCCTGTTCCATCATCTGAGCAAATGTTTCCCACAGTACTTGAAATAGTCGCGCTATCCTCACTTGAAGGTCTTCTGGAATGCCACTAGGTTCTAGTAGCGGAGCCTGGTGGACCGACGCTGGTCCACAAGAAACTTGGCTCACACATGTATCATTTGCAATCACTTGATGGGAGGATTGGTAATCTTCCTGTCAAAGTCCAAGTCCTCAAACACTAGTTTCAGTAGGTCGGGCCACACCTATGCCATGTACATAGTTTGCTTGCTACTTGTTTTTTTCATTTGGTTTGTTTTTCTTATTATCTTTGCTTTCACTTTGTTTGATTCTACTTACTATTTTTGTTCACATTCATTTTTTTGTTTGATATAGTACTATTTTCATTTCTACAAATAAGTGTTGCCGACTACTACATTTTGTCTTTTGAATAGAGTATGTGGCTGAAATTTGAAGATACTTGTGACACTACAGAACTTGGCCCATCTTGTGTACATTTTCTCTGTGCATGGTTACAACATTAGGCCAATGAAGTCCTAACGGAAAATACGAACCATATGTAAGGGAAGCTTTGGTCCAATCGTGAACCAGTGTCCGCACTAGGAAGCCCCATACCTGTACTCAACTTTCTAGTCTATGTGTTTAAGCTAATCCAACTAGTAGAAATGGCGAAGGGGAAAAATATAAACGAGAAAACCTATGTCAGAGGTTTTACATGCTTCTCTAAAGGAACAACCTCTTCTGCTCTTGATAAGTCAGGATCGCTCTTCCACCCGAAAAATAACTAAGTGCCTATGCACAGTTCTCTTTAAAAACTACAAAGTCAAAAGAAGAGAAATGCTTCCTCCGTAGAGAGGTGAAGCATGCAACTCCACCAGGGTATTGACCATGCTCGCTGGTAGTGGCAAAATGTGTGTGTTCTTGCATGACTCCGTTGGGGTACTATCGAGGCCTATTGACAACATAACATCACCATAGATGAAAACTTATACTTTGAAAATATTCAACTCGTGAACTAAACTACCCTTCCTGAATTCAAAACACTAAGATCTAGGGTGAAATTTTGATTGTGTTTCACTGAGTTGGAAAAGGGTAAACCATGTATGTCCATGTTGTAAGTGGGTAAGCTGAAGTAACTTGTAAATTTATTCAATACTTCCCAAAAGACCAAGGCCCTGTGCTAGCAGTGAACCAAAAAAGAGAAGTTTTAGTTCTACCAGCATGTCACCAAGTGTTGTAGTAGCTACAACCACCCTCCAAAATTTTGGCCCACGCCAACTTTGAGGACTCCCCTAAAGAGTGTCCCTTGATGATCGCAGACACTTAGGCTGATTCCCTCAGCTTGTGTGCATCTTTACATTCACCTTGCTTGTTCATTGCATCCAAGTCTCTGCATGCTGATGTCCAAGTCATGCTTGTGACCGTGTTCTCATTATGCTCAAAGTCCTTGATTCATGCGTGTTTGTTCTGTTTACCATGAAAGTATCTGTTGCACTCACACCCAGAGTCACATTCACTATCGCACAAGTGTTGTCTTGATCATGAACAATCAATCACGAGTGTCATTCTTCTCACTTGCACCATCGGTTAGTCATGTTGAACATGTGTATGTGGTTGGTTTGGTCGTTTCATCATCAAGTCATGCGAGTATGTGTTCGTATGATCACCTATTCATATTTCGACTATTCACACACTTAGTCATTTTTTATGAAGTTCTGAAAACTAGACTCCCTAATGATAGCTAAGCCATCATAGTAGTTTTGACTCAATAGATTATCAACTAGAACAAGGGGGAAGCACCAAGCTAGTCCTTTTGAGCTGCGTTGCCCACAACTAACTCAAGCAACACTCATGCTGGCTACTTGGACAATCGACCAACTGTTCATCTCAGAAATTACACAGTGTTCATGACCAGGTCTCCCTCTACCCATAAGTCACCTTAGCTTAGAAATTGCGTAGAGATGATCAGCAAGCCAGCCTCTTGGCTTTAGTATAATTTTCTCAGCCAGCAGCCCCTAGCAGCAGACTTCCTATTCCCTCCAGGCATTTCACAATTTTTGCTAGCAGTGACCCTAGCAGCCAACTGGCTATTCCCTCTAGGAATTGCATAGTTCTTCCTACCAGTGACCCGAATAGCCAACTTGAAGTTCCCTCTGGGAATTACATAGTTCTGGCTTCTAGTCTTCAGGGAATTTCCCTAGAAAAATTGCGTAATCCCTGCTTACTGACCCTTCATGGAGCCTGGCTCATTCCTCTAGAAAATTGCACAAATCTAGTTTTCAAGCCCCTACTAACTATTTTTTTACGAAAATATGAATAGCATTCCTACCTTGCCCTCCTATAGCTCAGTCTATCCCTCCCAAAATTTGCGCAATTTTGCGTCCCAACTGAGCAAGACCTTGCATACAATCACTGTCGACTCAGATCGTTTGTCCCCTTATCTCAGTGAATCTTGTGTAGTTTTCATCAGCATTTTCTCTGAGCCATAATATCACATCACAACCTTGCTGCCTCTCCTGGTCACCTGCACCGGAATGATCATGTGTCATGGTAGACTAGGAGGTTTTGGATTTTATGTCATCCTGTTAGGAGTGACCGTGGTACAGGTATACCAACGAACATGACAAGATGATGAATGGGATGAATGAAGGGAGAACATGTAGATGGACGGGTTCACCAATGGATGAATGAACGAAGCATGCGAAGTGAATAAACACAACAAACATGCACCTTCATGATCAAGTGAGCCTATCAAGTCTTCCAGCCTGAAGGGAAGGAACAACATGCTAAATCTTGATCAAGTGAACCAAGGACCATTGAAGACTTTGTGCACTTCGCCATGCAGAGGTGAAGTTGTGATACACCATGAAGACATCCATCACTCAGTAGCACTATAGCTTGACATGCACTCTAGCAGCAGCACGAATGTACTAGCATTGTCTTGTCAAGTCATGTCGATTCAAGTCGTGAGTCATGTTGCCCACATCTCCACTGTGGGCTTTTTCTCTATGAATGTGATGTAACGTGGAAGTCCAAGAGACCCACTTGTTGAACATAGATTCATGTAAGTCAAAAAGTCATGGAAGTCGAGTGGTCATAGGGTAGTTGAACAACCACAAGGTTCTATTTCACCCTTGGTTATAAATACCCCCCCTCATTTGTACATGAAAGGAATTTTCACCTCATCTCCTCCCACATAGCCAAGAGAGTGTGTAATCCTTTATCTGAGGAGTAAGTAGTTGCTCCAATGCCCCGTTGACGGGGTTTGTGATGTATGGTGTAATGACGTGTCTTGGAAATTTCACTTAATTCAGATACCTGTCAACAGGCTAACACGTTTTCGCACATGTATTGTATTTGTTGTAAGACTAATATTTAACACTTGTAATGCATGTCGCTTTAACCTGTGTTCTACGTCTGAACTAATTCATTTGTTGTAATTCATAATCTATTAATTGAAATGTGTTGTATATGCTACTAATGTTGTCACGTCCTTGTCCACTGCTCTGTCAAACATTAGAGAGAACTTTCACATGAACCTCGCTGTAACAACTATTGCACCCATTCAGAGTGATCCGTGAGTGTCGTATGCATTATCTTACATTGCATGTTGTTGTTATCGCATCTGAGGGGATTGCTCCATCGAAAGTTGTATATGTCCTTTGTGATCTGTTTTTCTAGACTAGTTGGGACTGATCCCTTTCAATCTCGAACTCACCTTCACCTTCTTCCCATCATAGTGAAAGAGCCATTGACACTAGTACACTTACACTCACCAGGCATGCGAACCTCACTTCTCGAAGACAAAGAAAACCACTCTCATGTGCTAACAAGCAAGAGTTGAGGAAAATCCTTAAGATAATGGAAACCAAGCCATCATACTGGATGGGACACCCACACCAAACGCTGTGAGGTCTAGTTGGGACTTCATACCTAGGTGATCCCCTCAATGTTGGTGGGTCCAACAACATCAACACTTGGTATTTATGTGCAGAAAATTGATTTTATTCAGTTGCTACAAGAAAATAAAGTTGAATCTATCTTTCTATTTCATGAGCCTCTAAATGGATAGACTTATTACCTGAGCAAGAACCTTTATATGACATGCTTGATGAGATTTTATTTATTACTTTATCTTGTGTGAGGAAGTTAGATTTAAATTTCTAAAATGGAGTATTAGTTTTGAGTGCTTCTTATCTAGGATATACTCATCAGACATAGGAACTTATCCATTATCGACACATATAGTGTATCATCTCTACTGACTATGAATTTGGTTGATAATTCTATTTTTGGTGATATATCATTCATATAAATTCCCCAACATTTTTGGCATCATTACCAGTGAGTTTTAAATGGTAATAGTTAATGATTTTTTCTTTTGGGGGTTTTAAGTGATATTGGGGACGAACTATGGGTGAATAGAAGACGGTGAGATGTGAGTTAAGAGCCACACATCCACTATGGTCAAGTTACTACAAAGCTAATTTTTCCTCTCTTTTGGTAAGTAGTTAAAATTTGATGCTTTCATTTCATGACAAGAATTATAGATAGGAAACAGAGGTTTGCTTCACCAAAAATCCCAGAAAACATATATAGTCCCAAAATTGTTAACCCAACTAATTACGTTAATCGCTATCCAAGGAAAACTCTAAAGGATAAAAGCCTCGTTGCATCAGGAAAGGAGACATCAGCAAAGTAGCTTGGAGTAGAAACCAAGGAAGTGGTAGAGGAAGTTCATACTACATTAGATATAGTACCTTGGAACATTACAGATAACCCAATGTTTGAACCATCATCTTCTGAAGGAGATACATCTCCTACTTCCACAAATTGCAAATTGTGGGAAGAAAGAATGGAAGGTGAATCAGGAAGAGTAGAAATTCCTTTCTCTTCAATACCTCACTTCATCGACATGTCATCTGAAGATCCTGATTCATTTATATTCAAATTTGATATACTATGTAGAAGTTTTAATTATACAGATAATGCTCAAAAATTTAAAAAAAAATCAGCCACCTTAAAAAACTCAACATTGAGATGGTTCATGACTCTAGGGTAACACACTATTATATCTTGGGATGATATGAAAGCAACCTTTGCCCAGAGATACCAAGATTTTTATAGACCTAGGGATGCCAAGAATGACATCTTCAAAATGCAACAGACCGAAGAAGAAAGCCTACAAGACTATTTAGAAAGGTTCCTTTACAACTACCAAAAAACCAAGCAAGTTTCTCTCAACCTAGCCACAGTTAGAACCATTCCTCTAGAAGGAGTAAGAGATGACTACATGGAAGTACTTAATCTCATGAGATCTCACGATGTTTATCAAAAATCATTTGCTAAATTTGTTGAATATTGCGAGAAGTACTCCTGTAGTCAAACTAAAGCTGGGAAAAGCTAAAGAGAACTTACAAATTGATTTTGAAAACCCACTACAAGTGGTGTAACTAGAATAGAACTAGAAAATATATTGGAAAATATGAAAACTGATATCCTTAGTATAATTAGTAACCAACTAGATACCCTCAATATTAGGAGGAAAGAAGAAGAGGAAAAAATTGCTTTAGCTATCTTGTGTCCTCACTGTAGGAAGAAGCATTCTAAAAAATAATTCTCTTTTAATTCCATAGAGGTCTGTGGAATTTGCACAGATAAACACCCAACTAATGAATGTCCTTCATTACCCACGTTAAAGGCTATTTATAAAGGGGGAAAAAAACCATGGGATCCACCTTATCCCCCTAGGAGACCATGGAGGTAACAAAATCGTTCCATGTTCTAGGACCCTTCCATGCAATTTACACAACCACAGTTAGCCCCTCAAATTCCTTACTCCCAATGGGGGCCTCAACAATCACAAGGACATGCTTAGCAACAAGTTTGGAGGAGGACCCCCTATGGGAATACTCTTGCACAACCATAACAAATAGGTTCTTACCCAATCTGCAAACAGTATCCTGCAAATATTTCTTAGGTATTTCAAGGGTTTAACCCACCCCTATTACCTTCATTTCCTCAAAAATAGTTGCCTATAAATCCAAGTTCACAATAGCCTCCTCTACCCATGAATCCAAGTCAACAATAGTTTTCTATGAAATGAAATCCACAACAACTCTTTCTACCCATGAATCCGACTCAACAACAAATTTCGTAAGTCCAAATCGTCCTCAAACTACTCAATTACTTGCACAACCCAACACAAACCCTAATAATAGGTTAGCTCAACATGTGCAAGATATGTAGTTGCAAACCCTCGCTAGCTACACTCTCACTTTAGTTCCAATCAGTGAAATTCAACTAAGATCTGAGAAGGTCTTAAATAAAACAAGATATGCAGTGATAATTCAAGAAGAACAACCAACAAAATCATTGCTTCAAGACAAGGACATACGTAGCTAAGAGCAATATTCTCCTCCCGATGAAGATTAAAACCCTCCCTTGGCACCAAACAATTCTACCATACAACCTAAACAATCTTAGGAGGTTACTCAACCACCCTATATAGAGAGATTGCTTGTCAAAAATCTTGAGATCCTGCTAGGATATGATTTAGAGGCTAAACTGCAAAATATTTGTGTAAAGATACCCTTGCTTCAAGATATCAAAGATATTCCTATCTATGTCAAGATTCTAATGGAACTTTGCATTAAAAATTGAGGAGGAAAAAGGAAGGACCCCCTTATTATAAAATTGGTAGGCCAATTGTCAGAAACCATGTCAGAGATACCTTCTAAATACACTATTCCTCAAAATCCAGTAGTGACCATAAAAATTAATGGTATATCTTTACTAAATACTCTTATTGACCTAAGTGAAGAAATAAATGTCATGGCTGTGGATATTGTGCAAACTTTGCAGCTAGAAGGCTTGTGGCCAACCCATACACTATTGGAGTTAGAAAACAAATCCATCCTTAAACCTACATGAAGCTTGGATGACATAACAATCGTACTAGCTTCCTATGAATATCATGTTGACATCTTTGTGATCCATTCCAAATCTTCCAATCCTTGAAATCCAGTAGTTCTAGGCCGATGTTGGTTAACTATTATTGATGGCTTTATTGGATGTAGGACAGCAAAAATGACAATTTCCAATGGATGTCAAAGCCAAAAAACTACCTTATTTCCTCCTGTGTAGCCTACTACAGAAATTCCCTTATGGATAGAGAACCCATATGGAGAGGAGGAATCTACTAAACCATTGCTAACAATTGAACAATCTAAAGGTCTTCAAGAACAAACCAAAGATCATTTTTGAATTTGTTCTTAACCACAACTAGATGTATTGATTTTCTACAATCCTTTAAAAAATATGAGCACATTTTCAGTTATGAATTTCAGGAAGCATGTCATCCATCTACCTCCACATTGTTTAACATAACAGAAATAGGTGAAGGTAAATATTCCTTTGTCCATGTTGTTGACATTAACCCTGGGAAGTGTCTATATGATAATTATGGTCTAGCAGTAGAGAAACAAGAACAATTGATTCAAAGGATTAAAAAACAATGTGGTGCTTTTGCATGGGATTATTTGAATATGAAAGGGATCCACCTTGACACCTTCATGCATCACATATATACAAATGATGAAATTAGACTAGTGAGGTAGCCTCAAAGAAGGATGACCACATCCCTAAAACATATAGTAAAAGAAGAACTTCAAAATCTCTTAAATGTTAACCTCATTTACTCTATTCTAGATTGTAAGTGCATAGCATCACTAATCATTGTACCTAAGAAAAATGGTAAATGGAGGACTTGTGTGGATTTTAGGGAACTAAATAAGGCTACTTTTAGAGATTAATTTCCCTTGCATTTCATCGATCAAGTATTAGATAATTTATTTAGGAAGAAGTATTTCTTCTTCTTGGATAGATTTAGTAGTTATAATGAGTCCCAAATTTCTCCCAAAGCCGAGAAAAGAATACATTTACCTATCTATGGGGTACTTATACCTCCAAGGTGCTTCCTTTGAAATGCCCTTGCCACCTTTGAAAGTGTTGTCCTTGCTATTTTTTCCGATGTAACCCAAGACTATGTGGAAGTATGTATGGACGACTTCACAGTATATGGGGAAGATTTCCAACAAGATTTAGACAATCTAGAGAAAGTTTTAATCACATCTCAAGAGACCAACCTTTCCCTTAGCAATGAAAAATCTAGAATGAGGCTTATAGAGGGTGTTGTGTTAGGCCATCATATTTCTGGGACTAAGATAAGAGTAGACCCTGCTAAGATTGGAATAATACCTCAAATCAAAACTCTCGGCTCTCGAAGAGAATTTAGAAGTTTTATAGGGCATGCCGGATATTATTGAAGATTTATTCAAAATTTTACAACAATATTTGAACCTACGTTCAAGCTTCTAACTAAAGATGCCAAATTCTAGTGGGACTCTCAGTGTCAAATTTCCCTTAAAACTCTTAAACAAAAATTATCAATTTCTCTAGTTCTAAGAGGACCAAATTAGGCCCTCCCTTTTCACATCTATATCGATGCCTTAAATGCAGCTTTGGGGGCTCTTTCTAGCCAAAGAGAACCAAATTCCATATTCCATCTATTTTGTTAGAAGAAATCTCTCTCAGATAGAACTAAACTACATAGTCACTGAAAAAATATTCTTATCAGTAGTTCATGCCATTAATAAATTTAGACATTATATAAATGGGTATGAAGTTTTTATACACACAGACCATTCAACTATTAAATTTTTAATGAATAAACATATCACCAATGCCTGTGTTACTAGATTTTTGTTACAACTACAAGAATTTAACATGACTATATTTGGGAGACCAAGAAAAGGTAATCTTATCGCTGATTTTCTGTTTATACTTATCCACACATGTGATAGTGCACTAGTTATTGATGATTTCTTGGATGATAATTTATTTTTTATTTCTAATTATACTCTTTTGTATGTAGATGTAGATAATTACCTAGTTATAGTAATGTTGGCAAAAAAATTGTCTTCAAGGGAGAAGAAGAGAATCATACAACTTAGTGTTAATTACATGTGGCATGAGAATTTTTTATACCATATTGGAAGAGATGTGATGATCAGAATATTTGCAAGAGTAGATGAAATGAAAGAAATTTTAAAATCTTGTCATAATGAGCCATTTGGTGGACATTTCGTTGACAAAAGAACTGCTTATAAAGTGTTACAATCTAGGTATTATTGGCCCACCATTTTTAAGGATGAAAATAAATATGTGGCCAACTATGATGATTGCCAAAAGGTTCGGGAAACCTATCATAGTAGATGAAATGCCTCTTCAAGCATAGGTAGCAATCAAACCTTTTGATAAATGGGTATTATATTTTGTAGGACCAATTTCTCCTATGTCCAGAAAGAAGAAATATATTATGGTATGTAAGAATTATGTAACCAAATGGGTAGAGGCTAAACCACTATATTCTGCTAACGAACAATCAGTTCATGACTTTTTATTTGAAGAGATATTTACCTGTATTGTTGTACCAAGGGAAATAGTGACTCATCAAGGCAGTCAATTAACTTCCAAATTAGTCAAAGCTATTACAGAGCAATATAAAATCAGACACTAGAAATCTACACCTCACCACCTTGAGGCGAATGGATAGGTAAAGTTTAACAATAAAGTAATTGAGGCCATTCTCACCAAGACAATACAACTCCATCATGAAGAATGGGCTGAAAGGTTACTAGAAGCTTTGTGGGCCTATAGGACAACCTCGAGAAATAAAAGCTAATGGAATGGAATGCCCTGGATGAGATTAAACAAGATATTCTTCAAAGGAAAATGCTTGTTCACGATCAAATAACCAAATGGAATAATAAGTTTATTAAGAAGAAATGTTTTCAACCAGGTGAGTGGGCTTTGCTGTACGACAACAGGTTTAAGGATTTCGAAGGAAAATTGAAAAAATAGTGGCTTTGACCTTATGAGGTAGATACACTTTATGACAATGGTTCGGTTAAGATGAAAACTATTGATCCAGATCAAAACTTCGTTTCTCATGAATTGACATTGATTGAAAGTTTATCATAAGCCAATGTCTAAAGAGAATTTTACCAAACATGTTCTTCAGAATTATGAGATGTAGTTGGTTAGAAAGGGGACTTCTCCTCTTTGTGATCCACCACAGTAAGTTTTTTTGTATAATTTAATTTAACTTTGTAAATATATGCATATAGGTGTGTTGATTGCATAATGATTTTTCTATTACTAACTCTGTTTCCTTCCCTGTAGATAGATAATAAAGAAGGATATTTACCAGGGTTAAGTCTATTCCTTTAACAAGCCCTTGTAAATTATTTATGGAAAAGGAACCTATGGAGTTTTATTTAAGTTTTTTAGACTCCTTGAAATTGGAAACACTGGTGAGCAGGAGCTAACTCGGGCTCGAGAAAAATCCATGGGTAAGTTAAATGGAGTTTTCTTTAATTATTTTTAGTCTATTTAAAATTGAAAACACCGGTGAGCAAAAAATACCCCGAGCTCGAGAAAAATCCACGGGTAAGTGAAATGGAGTTTTGTTTAAGTTTTTCAAACTCCTAAAAATTAAAAATACCAGTGAATATTAACTAATCCGCTCTTGAGAAAAATCCACAAAACAATACTAGTTACGTTTATTTGTCAATAAAATGAAAGTTGCCATAATAGCAATGCTTAGCTTGGTTCCAAAAAGAGGAGGTTGTATAACTACAAAATTCCTTCTTGTTATAGAGCTTGTAGCTCGATCATTGAATTATTTGGCCTTGTTTTCTAGCACTTCCATTGCAATTTCAAAGTTCCTATACGAGCACGTTATTTGTAGTTTTTCCATTGCAATCCTTCGAGTAGAACAAATTCAGATGCAACATCAGTAATCACTAACAACTACTCTAGCTTGACCCTTAGAACATGTTGAGATAGAAAGAGAGTCTACAAGATTCAAATTTGAAGACTATTCATCTGGTACTAGAAGGAAGTCTCCTACGTTCATCCGGTACTAGAAAGCAGTATCTTGTGTTCATCTAGTACAAACAAACAAACAAAAAAATCTTTTGTTGATATGGTAATGGAGGTATGAGATAAGTATTTTATTTTCTGCTATTAATATTCATATTAATCATGTGATGAATATATAATTACCCTCATAATTCTTTATTATCATCAGTTGTTAAGACCCTAGCCTAAATCCTAAAGTACTCACCTTTATTCCCCTGTTTTTCTAAGAAAAATTCCATTTTATGATATGGTCAAATGGGATAATCATGGGTGTGATAGGACGGATTCCAATCATAATTTGAGAAAATGAATTGTATGTTGAATATATCATGATAGAGCTTATACCTTTGTGGGTTGCTTAAACAATGGTTTTACCACTACTCCATAACCATAAACTAAATAATTACGATGAATGATCACCAAAACCATGAGATTGACTGTCTCGTACCGATGTATTGGTCCAATCAACCACGTTTTCTCCATCGTGACTAACCTTCATTTGAATGAAATTTGACATCATTAATGGAGATGATCTTCTAAATACACTTTGCATGTGACTTATTGCCATCATCCTGTATGCACTCACCTTGTAATTATGGAAACCATTTTACCATTACCATCTCCTTCCAAATTATAAACTCTCTTATGGATGGCTTCACCCTCCAGATAAGCATAATTTCTCGCTTGCCTACTATTCGACCTTCATTTCACCCATCCTTGCCGATTCATACAATGCTAGCTCTATCGCATTACTCCTAAAACCCAACTTTTAGTACTTTGTAATTTCTGGTAGTCTGCCATTTCTAGTACCCTGTTATTTCCAGTACTCAAACCTTTCTGAGCTTTATCACTAGAAATTGTCTAAGACCTATTCTTCAAGTAGGCATGGGAGTAGATCAACACAAACCCGTGTTTGAGTTTTATCAAGAAACGAAGGAGTATCAGATGTGCAATGAAAAATTAGAGCAAGCTAGCTAGATTCTGTTTTTGAAAATGTTTAAAGGATACCATGAGGGTGTTTCACATGCCTTCACCTAAAGTTATGAGGGATAACATGTTCATCTAGGAGATATGCAATTAGAGATAAGAAAATCTACCATATTAGAGGCTACAAGATGATCGGTTGTAGGGGAGAAATACTTTAATGGTGTAAATATTAAGAAAGAGATCTATCGGAAGTTCTTAGAACCTGAACATTTGAATCATGACTGGTCTAAGTGTACTCCTCGAAACTTGATGAAAGAGGAATATAGGTTGATGATTAATAACTTGCAGAGAGTTTTAACATGTAAAGGAATATATGATGTCACTTTTATTTATCATTTAAGGATTTTGTTACATTTTGAAGGGGGCCCCGAGATAACCTTCCCGTACTTCATTTGGATGAGTTTAATCAAGATGGTAAGAGGATTTGAATCAGTTTCTAGAAAGGTTGAGACTAGCATTTATCATCATGGATTGATAAAAATTTAGTTACTCATGAGATAAGGAGGTAAGGTAGTAATTGGAAAACATTACTCACACATCATGTTGCTCAAGAAGGAAGTTCCAGATCCATAAAAGAAAACAAGCCAACAATAGTAATAAGTATCTAGAAAACAATCAGGAGAGTAATAAGAAGAAACAAAAGAAGTCAAAATCCAAAGAAGGCATTATTGGCCCTACTTCACCAAAATTCATGAATCAGTCAAACAAGGGTAAAATGATAGAGGAGGAGGAATCTCCTGCAAGAACAAGGCAATTAGTCAAAGGTAAAAACTCTTCGCTTGGTTCACCCATTCCAAGCAAAACCTCAAGGAGTGAAAAGAAGAAAAGGAAGCAAGATGATAGTGATGGAGGAGAACTCGGAGGTACTATTTCAGAGGTAGAGGTTGATTTAACTCAGTAGGACACTCCTGAGCCGAGGGTTAAAAGGATGAAAAATCCTAGAACACGTGAAAGGGGTGATAGAGAAAAAAGTTCTTAAAAAGGTGAGATAAAAAAAATTCTGAAAAGGGTGGCATAGAAAAAACTTTGGAAAAGAAGGAGAAACATGCACAGAAGGGAGAAATATCAGATTCCATGTCACAGACCAAGATGAAGAAGAGGAGATTGTTTCAAGACCATATCCTCACTCCTGACAGCAAATCCAGTGAGTCATCAACAACTACATGACGAACTACCTGGAGCATGGTACAATAGGTAATGGCCATGCATACCCCTTCTCTTCCAAAAAATCCAATAGATGTCTTTACTTCACCTGAAAAGGAACATACACAGGTTTAAACGCTTAGTGGAATAGTGGAATTAGTTATAGAAACATTGAAATATTTGAGGAAAGAAGTTAAGGCTAGTGAAATAGAAATTATGGCTAGTAAAGAAACCGCTAAGCATACAATAGTTGAACCTACTAGTTTTATTACTAGCAATCACATGACAACTGAGAGACTTCAGATGAAAAATGGAAAACTAAAGGAAAAGTGAAATATTATAAGCTGTTGGACATGTACATCAATAAATCGAATGAGAAATTAAAGGAGAATAGCTAGAGTTTACAAGATGAGTACGATGAGGTCTCCACCAAGATTAAGAAGGTTCTTCACCTCACACTATACTAGGGTTATTAAAATGGAACTTAAAGAAGATGATTCATGTGTGAATATATTAAATCCAAACAACGGATGTTCAGGAAAGTTGTAAGAAGACCCCATTTTTTAAATTTTGAGTAATGGTTCAAAACTATTTTTATGAGAACATGCCATGACTTAGGCATGAGGGACTGTTGGGTCTCCCTTTTTATGCCTATAATACCCTATATTTTCCTTTATTTTTTACCAACTTTACCTCAAAACATACTCACCACTTGCCTACCCTCTTCAAGAACATAACTTTTAGCATCCTTATGTATCTATGAGGTAATTTATATTCAAAGCTTGATTTTTATAATTTCTTGTTAGTAGGAATGAAATAATTGATCCTTTATATACTCTAACCATTTGGATTAACTGAAATAGATTTCTAGACCTTGTTCCTGCTCATTTGATACCAACGTTTCTCGTCGGGTACCCATGTTCCTTCTTATCTGATACTTGTGCACCTGCGTTCATCCAATACCCGTGCACCTGCGATACATGTGCTTGTCCGATACTTAGGTGCATGTTTTTGTCCAGTACATGCATTCATCCGACACCAATATCATCCATCCTGTACCGACACTATTCATCTTGTACCGACATTCATCCTACACTAACTATGTTCATCCAGTACTAGACTCGACTCTTCAGCTTTGACAGTTCGATTGAGCTACCTTCGATAAGACCGAGGGAACTGATGGTCAAATGCTTTACCTTTTTATGGATAATCGAGATACACTTCATCACTCATCCACTGCGTGTCATGAGGATGAAGCTAAATATGTAAAGAAAAGTGAAATGTAATATTTTTGTGATGATTTGATGATATGTTTTAAGCATTGTACATAATGGTCATTGCTATATAGGAGAAGGATCATAGATGATAGGTGTTAGACAAAGAGTTGTAGTTAATTCACAAAGACATTAAGAGAAATAGAGAGACATGGATACAAAGGAGTAAAAATTACCATTATGCTCGAGATTTGATTTTGTAATCCTTTCTTTTGAAATCAATGATATAAGTAGCAATTGATGATATCCATCTTTCCTTGGTAGCTCTGCAAGGGTGCATCGAAGCCATAAAGGCAAGTTTTACGAATTAAGTTTGGTCTATGTGTGAAGAGTGACTTAGTGTTATAAATTAGTTTCAAAGTATTTGATATGATTCTAGTTTTGATTCAATGATTGTAATATGTTGAGAGTGTGTGATATAAGTTTGGAGATGTTAGTTTTTGTGTGATAACTTATTGGTTTTATGAATGCAAAATTTATTTATGAGACTATATATTTAATTGGAAGAGTTAAAATAAGAGATCTTACCATTCACCTGCATGTGCTGTTAAGTGAAGATGCTTTTCATACCTAACATTTCCGGTATAAGAATGCATAGTTTCCTTCAAAACTAGTTAAATTGATATTTAAATGCAGTAAATTGATCTTGATATTTAAATGCAGTAAATTGATCTTAATCTGTTCCTAGAAAACAAAGTTTAATCCATCTTTCTATTTCACGAGCCTATAAATGGACATACTTATTAACTGAGCAAGAACCTTTAGATCACATGCATGCGAAGATTTTATTTGTGATTTTTTCTTGGGTGAGGAAGTTAGATTGAAAATTTTAAAATGGAGTATTATTTTTGAGTGTTTCTTATCTAGGCTATACTCATGAGACATAGGAACTTATCCATTATTGGCACATATAGTTTACCAGCTCTACTGATTATGAATCCATAGTTGATAATTTAATTTTTTGCCATATATCATTCATATAATTTCCCCAAAATTGATCTTAAATGTACTATATAGATTCATAAATAAGGTTGGAAGCACCAGAGATGAACTTGGTTGAGTCCTTTATTTAGACATGACACCAAATTTAATTAGACTTCAATAACATGATATTTTAACAGAAAATGAAGTGGAAATGTGGAATATTATCAAAATTACAATCTCCTCATGGTTTTATCAAAGTTATTAAATGAAATAATTCAATAAGCCATTATCTTTTGAGAAGCAAAATGAAAACGAAAAGGAAAAGGAAAATTATGCATATTCATGGAGGATAATGGACTCACTAATGTACCACCATCTCATTAGTCCATGTTGTACCATCCTTAAGATAAAATTTACTTGCATAACATCAAGCCTATAGAAAAATTGGTGCAACCAATAAATACATGTTAAATATCCCTATCCTATAAACCCAATATGGCATTAGATACTAATGTAGCACCATCTCATTAGTCCATATGGTACCATCCTTAAGATAAAATTGACTTGCATCAAAACATCAAGCTTATAGAAAAATTGGTGCAACCAAGAAATACATGTTAAATATCCCTATCCTATAAACCGGATCTGGCACTAGATTCCTCTTTAGTACATCATCAAATTTAAAAGTAGAGGTTGTACACATTAGAACTCAATAATTCCCTTATTTGTATTTTCAAATAGAATACTAAAACCTAACTCAAGATACAAGGTCATTTCACCTTAAAAGAAATATCCATTCCCCTAATTTCCATACACTTTTCAGTATCCACTTTTTTCAAATATACTAAAGTCTATATTAGTATATTGGAATTGGGCTTATTCATTTGAGTCGTAGTACCATTTGATTTAATCAACAATCAAACATTTTGGTTTTAAATCTATGTTATTTTCAATAATGGTTTACCTACTAGGTAATGGCTCTAAAATGGAGGATTGTAAATTTTTTTGTTAATAATTTACAAAGATTTTGTTTTTTTTTTCATGAATTAGATATGATTCTATCAATTGGATATAGATATGATTAAAATTAATAATTAAATTATTCATTTTTTAAATTAAATATAAATATGATTAAAATTAACCATTAATATTACACACCTTTTTTCAAAATTTTAATGTGAAAAATAAATATACAAAATAATAATAATAAGCGACACTAATATGCCATAGACTTTGATATAGATATGGTCAAGATTCATAATTAAAATTACATACCTTTAGTCAATTAACTATAGATATGATTAAAATTATACACCCTTTTTTTCCCAATTTTTAAAGTAAAAAATAATGTACAACATAAATATAGATATGATTAAGATTATACACATTTTTATGTACAACATAAATATATATATGATTAAGATTATACACTTTTTTTTACCAATTTTTTTGAAGTAAAAAATAATATACAACATAATACTAAGTGACAACGATAGACACCACTAATATGCCGTGGGCTTTATTCCTCTATAATATTTGATGACAAGAGAGGTTCTCCAACTTTAGAAAAGAGTCTTCATTGATCTAGTCTTTTCGACACATGTTTCCCAATTACATAATTTCTACCTAACTCCATGAACACCTACACGTATCTTCTCAGGATCTTGAACCATCCTCAACATCTTAAGTCAATCTACAAATTTCTTCCCATGATCTTGAATGTGTACTGTAACTACTCATGATCCAGCATCAAGATATTGAGTCAATGTACATATTTCTTCCCATGATCTTCAATGTGGACTGTCACTTCTAATGATCTTCAATGTGGACTGTCATCTTAATAAGTGTGACTCAAAATGCATATTCATCTTTAGTACTATCGATGAAATATGAGATCAGGGAAAATGTGGTACATCATGACCAGAGTTATATCTGGAAACTCAAGTAGGTAGAATCGTTTGGTCCAGTTTTCCCATAATGGGCATCCAAATTTCAAAGAAGTACACATATCCCCTTATCTCTGCAATACAAATGTGCTTTCCAGTAATTATTCCACTCTGTTAGTTCTCCAATGAGTTCCGGAGGATACATTGCATGTAGCATTAAAAAACACTCTTAGGTCAAACTGTACTTGGCCAACATCCGTTAAAATGCTGCAGTCCTTTTCTACTGAGGACGGATGAGGTCTCATCACTGGGCAAAGCGTACAGCGAATAGAACGATATGACTGTATTATAAAAGAAAAATAACCATGAATTAGTCACTATTTGTTTTACTTAAATTAATGCTCGTCGAAGTACAGAAGTGGGGCAGTGGAGATAGTTGAAGATCGTGGGATAACCAGCACTCAACGCTGGTTGTGATCATGGCCGCGAGGATGATAGTAAAAATCCTAATGATATGTGACAATGATAATACTAGGTGACAATGACAGGCAACACTAATCTGCCAAGGGCTTTATTCTTCTAGAATATTTCGATGATAACTTGAGAGATTCCACAACTCTAGAAAAGAGTCTTCACTGATCTAGTGTTTTCGACACCTGTTTTCTACCTAACTCCATGAACACCTGCACTTATCTTCTCAAGATCTTGAACCATCTTCAAGATCTTAAGTCAATCTACATATTTCTGCCCAGGATCTTGAAAGTGGACTGTCATCTTAATCAGAGTGACTCAAAATTCATATCCACCTATAGAGCTACCAATGAAAATATGAATTTAGGGAAAATGTGGTACATAATTTACCAGACTTATATCTGGAAACTCAAGTAGAATCGATTGGTCCAGTTTTCCCATAATAGACATCCAAATTTCAAAGAAGTAGACATATCCACTTATCCCTGCCATACAAATGTGTTTTCCAGCAATTATTTCACTCGGTGAGTTCTCCAATGATAATACTAGGTGACAATGACACGCAACACTAATATGCCAAGGGCTTTATTCTTCTAGAATATTTCGATGATAACTTGAGAGATTCCACAACTCTAGAAAAGAGTCTTCACTGATCTAGTGTTTTCTACACCTGTTTCCCAATTACATAATTTCTACCTAACTCCATGAACACCTACACTTATCTTCTCAAGATCTTGAACCATCTTCAAGATCTTAAGTCAATCTACATATTTCTGCCCAGGATCTTGAAAGTGGACTGTCATCTTAATCAGAGTGACTCAAAATTCATATCCACCTATAGAGCTATCAATGAAAATATGAATTTAGGGAAAATGTGGTACATAATTTACCAGAGTTATATCTGGAAACTCAAGTAGAATCGTTTGGTCCAGTTTTCCCATAATAGACATCCAAATTTCAAAGAAGTAGACATATCCACTTATCCCTGCCATACAAATGTGTTTTCCAGCAATTATTTCACTCGGTTAGTTCTCCAATGAGTTAGGGAGGATACATTGCATATCACATAAAACACACTCTTCGTGAATGTCAAACTGTACTTGGCCAATATCATACTCCGTTTGCATGAAAGCTACTGAGGACGGACCAGTTCTCAACGCCAGACCAAGCGTACAGTGAAGAGAACGATATGACTGTTTTAGAAAACCTGCGACGGACAAAAGAAAAATAATTATCAGTCCGTCACTATTGGTTATACTTGAGTTAATGCATGTCGAAGTATGATTTGGGCTCCATCCATGGTCTTCAGGCGCAAGTACAGAAGTGGGGCCGTGGAGATAGTTGAAGAGCGTGGGATAAACAACACTCAATGCTGGTTATGATCATGGCGACGAGGTGCATCCTGACACCTCCACCTCGAAAATCATGACCTGAAAGCGATGCGAGAGACCGTGTTGCTATCCACATTTAAAGGTTTGAAATTACATTGATCACTGATTTTTTTTTCAATTGAAGAAATCTGATATATGGTTCGCCAGCTTGTGAGGACCAAATCTTTACTGGTAGCCAATCACTCATACTTATCATGCTTGATTTGAAGTTTGTTAAAAATGAGAAATATGTCTCATTTGACCTTTCATAAAATCACGCTATTTAAAAAATGAAAACAAGTCATATGTCTTAAAACAATTTCTATTTGGCTACGAGCTCATTTTTCTGGGACTTAGGAAAAAGCGTGAACAGCCCCCAAACCCATCCATCTGGACGCCACCCATGGGTTTCAGCGTAAGTACAGAAGTGTGGTCGTGGATATATTTGAACAGCTTGGTATCCCGGCACTCAACGTTGGTTGTGATCATGGCCGCGAGGCTTGAATGATAGAAAAATCCGTGATGGTGCGTGTGTTGATCGAGATATATCATACACCTCCACCTCCAAAATCATGAGGTCGGAGAAACGCAGCCACGGACACACTGGTGAGCTGAAAGCGATGAGAGGGACCGTGTGTTCATTCTCGTTGAAAGGTTATTAATTTCCTACACAACCAAGTGCAAATTACATCAGTAGCTTACTCGTTAGTCATCCTTGAGTTGAAGTAGGTTAAATGTGAGAAACATATGACATTTGGCCATAAAATCATGCTATTTTATTTAATAACTATAACAAATAATTTA
>APFE030251575.1:29878-79006 GCA_000404065.3 Pinus taeda
ATAAAATGGTATTTCCAACACACAGGTATAAATATACATGCACTATGTCCATTGTTAGGGTAAATGGGTGTGGAGAAAATTAGTAGAGAACCCAAAATTGTATTTCTAATTAGGAGAGGGGTGGAGAAATGCTTTAAATGTGGATTGTTGTCATTCTAATGAAACCCTTTGCAAAGGGGATGTTAAGATTCCGAGAGAGAAGCTAGGCTTGGTAGAGAACACCTTCCTTGTGAAGACAGAATGTCACTGTTTGGTTGGTCAGAATTGTTCTCCTAAAAAAAGGGGCAGTCATTTGCACCAGATGTTGCAAAGGAAACTTCGTAAGGCATAAAGTGCAGAAATCCATTATCCATGTAGTGTGTGCATTATTCAAGAAGGTGGATCTCTCAAAATTTGTTGCAAACATTTATGTTATTGCATTGCTAATTTATTTAGAATCTACTACTACCTCCTCTTCTTGGAATATTAAATTTCTTATCACCCCATGATACTAATTATTGGCATCGCAATTTTTTCCACTTTAGTGGCTTTACCTTCAACCTGAAGAAACATGAATTTGAGTCACTGAATTAGAAAGAAATTGCTAAATTGCTATTTATCAGGTTTTGATTAAAAACAGTTAATAACCCATATTTAAAACCCTTTAAGTCTCGTATTTATAATTCATATTTATAACCGTTTAAAATGAAACTAACTATCTATATTTTTATTAATAATAAAAAGAATCTTTTTTATAAAACTCACACTCACATGCTACTCTTATATATTTATCCTATATTTAATATTCAGTGTCCATCAATTGAATCACAAGTTGAAAGCTCAACTTAATTGCACCTTTATGAACTCCTTTGTGGGAATTCATGTCCCATTAATTTAATGGCAAATTGAAATTTGAAATACAGTACACATTTTATACCAAATTCTAAGAGTTCATTAACAAACTTTCAAGGTTTTAATGGATCTGGGTCATTTGTAAACACTGCAAATTTTTGAAATTTTAGTAAACAAGAAGAGTTATGAAGTTTTTCTTCATGATAGGATATATTATTATGTACATAGAAGGTACATCAAAAGTTAATTCAATAGTCAAAGTACAAATTTGAATATAAGAGTAGTTCTTCAGTCAAGTAGTGGAAATTGGCTAGCTTTGAGGCAAAAACCCTGCAGACAATGTGTGCTAGGCATGCTTTTGAAAGCCAAGTTTTAACACAAAAAGTAGATTTTCGTTCCAATGGCAATAATCTGCACCATGCTTCTACACTACACACCCTTTTTTCCATCAAGACCTTCGGCAAGATGAACTACTAAAGCATAGTAACTGCATGCTCCCATGTTTTCAGGTTTGACTATTTACATATATGTACAAGCAATGCGGAATGGCATAATTTTCGCTAACTAAACTGCAATAGAAAAACAAGAAAGTGCCTTCTCTCAAGAACACAGTCTCCTGTCAAGGGAAGTCACTTGGAAAGCGATCGCTCACATTTGCATATAGAAGGAAAAGCAAGAAAATACAATGTTGTACAACAAATGGCCATAATTGATGGAGCCTTTTTTCTCTTAATTGTTTTGCAATGAGAGATCTAACGTTGCTGCCACCTAACCATGGATGCAAAGGATCTAATCAAGATAAATGCTCAGATTCTTCATTTTACTACCCAATACCCACTACTCACAAATCTACCGGTGAATTTTCCAAACTGAGGCGTTCTCTCAAGCACAGAGTCTCTTGTCAAGGGAAGTCACTTGGAAAGGGATCACTCACATTTGCATATAGAAGGACAAGCAAGAAAATACAATGCTATACAACAAATGGCCATAATTGATGGATAAAGTTTGCACAGCGCCCAAGAGACCCATCTCAAGGAGTATCAAGAATCAGGCGATCCAATGTCAGGCATGTCATAAACTTCAAAGGGATCTGTTTCAACACCATAGTCCATCAAAGGTCTGTCTTCTAGTTGATCATCATGGTCATACACAAAATGAGGAATATCAATCTGTCCCTTCCTAATGTAATCCAAGATAAATTCTAGACAATTTACATACTTCAGTTTTCAGTATAAATTGCATAACACATCAAAAGTTGCATGAGCATATTTGCAACAATTAGTTCTAACGAATTATTTGAATCAAAATGGAAACTCATCGTAATACTCACCCTGCACTCAAGAACAAACGACCAAGGGTTGCAAAAAATAGTCTTGATTGAAGCCCTGGATGTAGGAAATACACCACCTGTAGCCTTTCCTTAAAAGCCGAAGGAAGTTCTTCATAGATCAACCACAAAGTAGACATGGTGGGCAGTTTTCACTCCTTTGAACAGAGGTATGAATTAGAAAGTGAACTAATATCAAATTGCTTCATATGTTCTCATAATAGTGAGGTCAAATAGTCTTCACATAATCTTTGTAGCATTAGGACTGACATGGTTTGATCAATAGATAAATACCTCTAAAGGAATCCCTACCAAGTTCAAGGGCACAGTTTGCTGCTCTCTCATCCTTGCACTGTTGTCAATGCTTCTGGAATAGAAGAAATAATTCAAAATTCATCCTCAAATTTTGAAAAAACCATTATTAATCAAATGCACCTAAAAGACCATAACAAAATACCCTTATTAATCAAATCCTCCTAAGAGACAATAACAAAATCCATGTAGTTGATGGTTGAATTTACTTTTGCACCATTTCGAACAATGATATTGGCAGGCCCTGTTTCTCTGGATTGTTGTGCAATGAGGGATCTAAATTTGCTGCCACCTAACCATGGATGTAGAGGATCTAATCAAGATAAATGCTCAAATTCTTCATTTTACTACCCAATACCCACTACTCACAAATCTACCGCCAAATTTTCCAAACTGAGGAATAATTGAAATTCAGGGCTTAAAGAAAGGAAAATACTGCATGGTTAACCTCTTTCTCAATGATTACTGGTGCTCCATATTCGTAAGCTGCCTACTGTGAGATAAAAAAGAAAAAAGAAAAACACTGAACATAAATTTACAAGAATGGAGGATGTATATCACTTCACATCGTTGCATGAAACTTTTAAAATCAATTCAATTCCCCATTTATTGGGCCAATCTTATTTGTAACCAATAATCAGAGGGATAGACATAAAGAATTTTAAGATAAATATACTTTGTGTTACTTGTGTCACCTCATCATTCAATTGTTGGAACTCTGCACTCATCGTACATTCCTTCAACCTATTTAAACACTCTTCGATATATATATATATATACACGAAAGCTAATATGGATCTACGATTCTATACTATTTTAACTTTTAGAGTTGTAACTTGTAGAATTGAGATAAAAATGAATGTCAACAATTCATATAGAGCAACCAACCTAGAGCTGAGGGGTTTTCCATGGCAGAATTAGCACTACCAATTTTGTTGAGTTTACCGAGGCCATTCTGAGGGTGAGGGCCTGCGAGAGTACTGTTACACTACTTACCCAACAACCCCATTGCTCTTACACATTTTATACCAGATTCAAAGAGTTCATGAACAAAATTTCAAGGTTTTAATGGATCTGGGTCGTTTGTAAACACTGCACATTTTTGAAATTTTAGCAAACAAGAAGAGTTATGAAGTTTTTCTTCATGACAGGATATATTATTCTGTACATAGAAGGTACATCAAAAGTTAATTCAACAGTCAAAGTACAAATCTGACTATAAGAGTAGTTCTTCAGTCATGTAGTGGCAATTGGCTAGCTTTGAGGCAAAATCCCTGCAGACAATGTGGACTAGGCATGCTTTTGAAAGCAAAGTTTTAATACAAAAAGTAGATTTTCTTTCCAATGATAATAATCTGCACCATGCTTTTGCACTACAACCTTTTTTCCATCAACATCTTCAGCAAGATGAACTACTAAAGCATAGTAACTGTATGTTGCCATGTTTTCAGGTTTGACTATTTACATATATGTACAGCCAATGCCGAATGGCATAATTTTATAGCACAAGGATTTTTGCTAACTAAACTACAATAGAAAAACAAGAAAGTGCCTTCTCTCAAGAACACAGTATCCCGTCAAGGAAAGTCACCTGGAAAGGGATCACTCACATTTGCATACAGAAGGAAAAGAAAGAAAATACAATGTTGTACAACAAATGACCATAATTTATGGATAAAGTTTGCATAGTGCCTAGGAGGCCCATCTTGAGGAGTATCGAGAATCAGACAATCCAATGGTAAGCATTATTCAAGAAGGTGGCTCTCTCAAAATTTGTTGCAAACATTTATGTTGTTGCATTGCTAATTTATTTAGAATATACTACTACCTCCTCTTCTTGGAATATTAAATTTCTTATCACCCCATGATGACAATCCCTTTGATTATTGGCATCACAAATTTTTCCACTTTAGTGGATTTACCTTCAACCTAAAGAAACATGAGTTTGAGTAATTGAATTAAAAAGAAATTGCTAAATTGCTATTTATTAGGGTTTGACTAAAAATAATTAATAACTCATATTTACAACCCTTTAAGTCTGGTATTTATAACTCATATTTATAACCATTTAAAATTAAACTAACTATCTATATTTTTATTAATAATAAAAATAATCTTCTTTATAAAACTGACACTCACATGCTACTCTTATATATTTATATTATATTTAATATTCAGTGTCCATCAATTGAATGACAAGTTGAAATCTCAACTTAATTGCACCTTTCTGAACTCCTTTGTGGGAATTCATGTCCCATTAATTTAATGGAAAATTGAAATTTCAAATAAAGTAAACATTTTATACCAGATTCAGAGAGTTCGTGAACAAACTTTCAAGGTTTTAATGGATCTAGGTCGTTTGTAAACATTGCACATTTTTTAAATTTTCGCAAATAGGAAGAGTTATGAAGTTTTTCTTCATGACAGGATATATTATTCTATACATAGAAGGTACATCAAAAGCTAATTCAATAGTCAAAGTACAAATTTGACTATAAGAGTAGTTCTTTAGTCAAGTAGTGGAAATTGGATAGCTTTGAGGCAAAAACCCTGCAGACAATGTGTGTTAGGCATGCTTTTGAAAGCCAAGTTTTAACACAACAAGTAGATTTTCTTTCCAATGACAATAATTTGTGCCATGTTTCTGCACTACACACCCTTTTTTCCATCAATACCTTTGGCAAGATGAACTACTAAAGCATAGTAACTGCATGCTGCCATTTTTTTATGTTTGACTACATATATGTACAACGAATGCGGAATGGCATAATTTTATAGCACAAGGATTTTTGCTAACTAAACTGAAATAGAAAAACAAGAAAGTTCCTTCTCTCAAGAACATAGTTTCCTATCAAGGGAAGTCACTTGGAAAGAGATCACTCACATTTGCATATAGAAGGAAAAGCAAGAAAATACAATGCTATACAACAAGTGGCCATAATTGATGGATAAAGTTTGCACAGTGCCTAGGAGGCCCATCTCAAGGAGTATCGAGAATCAGATGATCTAATGGCAGGCATGTCATAAACTTGAAAGGGATTTGTTTCAACACCATAGTCCATCAAAGGTCTGTCTTCCAGTTGATCGTCATGGTCATACACAAAATCAGGAATCTCAATACATCCCTTCCTAATTGTTACTGGGAATAGTGTCCACTCGGATGCTGCTATTCCCACTAAAATGGGTGGCTATCTTAGAAACAAACAAGGAAAGTCTACTATTGTTTTCTTTTATGAAAATATACAAGAGGAGAACCAAGAGGGCCGACCTTAGTCTTGCGCTCGATTTCCTCTCCTTCTTGATAGAGCTTCGCTGCTTCTTCTTCGTCTGCCCAGCTTCAAAAGGAACCTGTCAAATCATAGCAACATACTACTATCGAAGAACAAAGATCTATATTCATAAATAACACAGGACTAGATGTGTGTTAACCATATAAATGCATATATAAACAAGTACACAAGAATATGGAAGAGAACAAGAATAGCTTTATTAAGATGAAAATTAGCAAGAGGATTACAACCATATGTTCTGACCCAGCATCATCCTCCAGCTAGGAAGCACTTATTCACCTCAAGCAAAGATTAGATCACCCAACACTATGAATGTACACCAGAAAACCAACAACACTTCTCTATAAGATACAAAATTCCAGCCTCTGGATCTATGTGATGAGGGATCCATATATAGATGATTACAAAGAGGTGAGTGATCTTCTGGGATCTTGATTAGTATCCTCTCTATGATAGTTCCTGCATCCACTTGGAGAATAATGATCTCTTACTCATCCCTGGTCAAAAATAGAGAGGCAAGTGTCATAGGGGAAGCTTCTGGAAGATTCCATGATCTTCCACCTCGTATTTTTGTCCCTGCCATTTGTCCATTCCTAACCATCACACCCTACAGAGGACCAAATCAGTATGCATCGCACCTTGTACACTGGGAAGGTGATATGCATCGCACCCTTTGCATTGAGCTTTCAGTATGATCCAGTTTTGACCATTTATGAGCAGTTTTCAGTGGAGAGCTTATGGGAGATGATGTAATCAACTGACCTTGTTCCTTTAGGCAGTGAAGCAACAATTTTAGGGACTTAGGAGCCCTCAGTTTATGGAAATTTATGATTGGGGTTAAAGTGCCCAAAAATGTCTATAATAGTTGCCCCCTAAAGCATGAGGTTGTTAATCTTTCTGATGTCGGGTGAAATGCTTTACTATGAGGATCTGAAGTTTTTCCAAGCTGGGAGGCAACTTGTAATAAGATACAATACAATACATTATTTTGACAACATTTTTTCATGATCTAGCTAAGGCAGGCATTCCCATGCTTAGCTTTATAAATTCATTTTCATGTACATAGGACAGACAACCGTGTGCGTGACAGACTAATGATATGGACACATCATCCTTTGATTTGGATGATCATCTTTTCGGCAATGATGTACACTTGATGTTTTTATATTCCTGAATATATCGCAGCCTGGATGGATGAAACTAGATCCGGGGTCTTCAAAACTCATTCAATCTTCACTTGGAGTACAAGTCGATCCATGTGAAAAATGTTCTAGAGTCGAACATGGAAAGACATTGTCTGATTACTATCCAATGATGTAAGTTGTTAACAGGCGCGAGAGGAATCACCAATAATGAGAATGAACCTCAAGGTACTACAGTGCAATTCACTTGGTGTGAAAAATGACTTGGCATCGAACACCACGTAAAATCTCTCAGTCGAAGGCCATTGATGTAAACCTGTCGCCGAAAGCGAGAAAATTTCCATTGAGGCATGCAAGCTTCAAAGTACTGAAAGGGTTGTTCCTAAGTCAACTTCTTGGATAATGAGCTGATGTCGACAAGAAGCGACCCATTGCAGGAGGGCCTTAATGAATCCTACATCAACGACACGGGACGAAGCAAATGATTTTGGAGGTGAAAACAAACTGACGATATAGGGTTCAGGGTGGCGGTCATGAAGGAATGAAGAATGAATGTATTGCAGTGGGTGAGACACAGGTGAATTGTCCGAATGACTTCTCTTGAACATATCAACGACACTGATGATGGATTGGTAGCGTTAACCCCAAATATGGATGGTGTGACGAACCAATGGTGATGACCAGTGAACGGAACAACCCAACCCTGCATGGATGCGGAAGGAAAGTGTCATGTTCAAGAGCGACTTGCTACCAATAAAGTTTCTTCAAGTTTTCTTCCCAATTTTCCCCAGTCATTGCTGGCCAGTACCTTTTTATTTTTGTCAAGCTTGAGGAGGATAACATATGCTTGTTCTATAATCCTCCCTTTGGGTGAACCTGTCGCTATATTTTAGCGAGCCTAGCGACAGTGAAACTCGTTCTCATCCATTTGGATGAGTTTGTCACTATTCAGTTTTAACGAGTTTAACGACAAAGATAACTCATTATCTTTCAATTTTAGAGAGTCTGAAAGAAATGGAAAGAAGACTCCAAAGATTCTTTTTAGTTGTATAATCCCTTAAGTCCAAAAAAGCGTAAAATAATATGAAAGGGATGAATTTTCGATAGTTTTAATGAGCCGAACAAGACAAGCGCTCGATGTTTTTGTGTAATAATCCATCAAGTCCAAAAAGGTTAAAATCTAGAGGAGGGATAACACTTCCGATGCCTTTAACGAGCTAGAGAGACTAATCGCTCGGCAATCTTTTCATATTTTACGAGTCAGGCGAAAAGAGATTAAAGAAGACTCATTTTCGAGGAACGAGTGATGGTTTCGGGTAGCAGCTAATTCCAGGTAAGATTTGGAATTTTCTAATCATGAAAGTGTCACAAGGATGGCTAACAGAATCACTCTTTGCAGATGTTCCTCGAAGGGGTAAACAATCATATGGGGGTGAATGATTGGCTAAAAACAGAGTGGAGGTGATGGCGAGAACACAACCAAGGCTCAAAAGCTAACGATAAGGCATTCACGATGGTTATTTACCGGTTCATTTTTTAATGAGCTTAAACGCCGGGGGAAACATTTGCTCATGACTTTTGTTTATTTTTTAACGAGCTTGAACTATGCACTAAAACTATTCGTGGAGAGTTTGTTTTTTAACGAGCCTGAACTCTGCGACAACATTGCTCGCCAGTCGTATGATAAGAATGTCTCATTTGAGATGTTATTTTGAAGTGGCTTACATCTCTTCAAGCTTTGCCATGGATCCTTTCTTTATGCAAGTTAGGAAACGACTAGACTTACGGGTTTAAAGGGTTAGAGGTCCTACAAATTTAAAAAATAAATAGCCACTCTTCGCTTGCATGCGGAAAGGTTTGCATGCCCCCAGGTATAGAGAAGTAGAGTTTCTAGGTTACCCTTCAATTTGCAGACAAAATATTTGTTCTATCGGGAAAGGCCTACCTTCTAACGAAGGTATCTTATCCGGTCTAATCCCATTTTCCTATATGGACGGGTATCGGACTAGTCAAATATCCTTCATCGAAACCTACCCTATACCCAGAGTTTTCCTGCCGAAGCAGACTAGGGTGCATGCCTCCTAGGTTCCAGCCACATCTTCCTGAATCACTCGTGCTCATCAGGTGGACGGACTGGAGACCGATGAGACATTTCTTGCATGAAAAGACCATTTAGGGATGCCATTTGACTATTTGCGATGTGTGATTCGGGGAATGACATTTGGTCCACGAGCTTGACCATTATGCCTTTGTGCGGAAAACACATTACTCTAAAGAGTGAGGAGATGATGGCTCCCATGCAATAAATATAGTCGCGTCCAAGGAGTAGATTATAATCTAAAGGTCCTTGAACTACCATAATGTTCATGTGAATAGTTTTCCTTCTCAAAGTAATGGGCACATTTGGAAGGATCCCTAAAGGTCGACTGGTTCCCTTGTCGAAGCCTGTTAGATTTCTCATTTCAGGAAAAAGCGATGGTGAACCAAGCACTTTCCAAGCAGTTGAGGAAAGGATACTCACAGAAGCCCCTTCATCAATGATGGTACCAACCATGACCATTCTCTAAGCTTGTACAATGATTCTGAATGGTACACTGGCTGGTAAACGAGGTCTGCCTAGTAGATTCCAGTCGAAGGAAACAACTAGGTTGCTTGGTGATGGGACAGAATAGACGGTTGAATATGACTCTGATGAACTTCCTTCCTGCGATAAAGGAACGGGAGGACTCCCCCCAAGCTCATCAGAGTTTGTGTTGATGAAAAGAATTTGAACGATGTCGTTCTCTTTCTCTTTAGTGACGGTATCATTCGAAGATGAACACTCTGAAGCCAAGACTGGGTCAACTTCCGTATCGAACCTTTGACTTTCATCTGGTATGGATTCATAGGGTTCATTTTCAATGATAGATGTTTCAACCGACCACAATGACGGGCCAGCTTGATTTTCAACCAGTGGAGGATTTGGCAAGAGTTTTTTATATCTAGGAGGAAGTCGTAGCGGTGAAACAGGACGATCATCCAAAACTCTTTTAGCCTGGTCAAGGAAGGGACAACAGTGGATGGCGTGACTGCCTTCACACAAATTACAAGGAAGTATAGGATTCCTTCATCGTCCATGTGCTTCACTTTCACTGGTTGATGGTGAGAATTCAACATGATCGCCAGAGGTTGATGCTACTGGATTGTGCAAACGAGGAGACCAGTCCCTTAAGATTCGAGGGATGCAGGGACAATCTCGATGATAGTGGTCTCCATTGCAAATGACACAAGGAGATTTAGGTTTTGACTGTGCGGTGTGAGAATTTTCGCTACATGATACTTGGTTGCTCCCTTTCGATTTTGGTTCCTTTTTCTTCTTTTCCTTTTTCTCTTTATGCTTCTTCTTCTTCTCAGTTACTTGATTTTTAGCTTTATCGGCTTTATCAAGCGAAGAGGAAGGAGGAGAAGGAGAATTACATGAAGTAGAACGTTGGGAAGCAACTCTAGTGTCGTCTAGTTGCTGATTAGGCTGTTCAGGAATTACAGGATTCTAAACGATAGAGGTAGAGAAGAGCTAGACATGCAAATTAATTGTCAATCCTAGAAGTGACAAAGTGGCCGTATGGGGTGGACCAACATCTCCCCAAGAGGAGAAGGGACTAGGATTTCCTCCAAGGGGAAATCCTTGGTTGGTAGACTCTATTTTCTCAACCTAAAGATCAACGGGTTCATGACGTTATTCTGATTTAAAATAATTTTTTAGATGCTTTCACACAACTTGTTTTTTCAATTTTAAAGAGTCGAGAAAAAACAAAAGATGACTCTAGTCGCCTTCAATTTTTATTGAGCTTGAAGTGACAAGTTCTCAGAGGACCTTTTCCTTTAAGGAGTTTGAAAAGGAGCAAAATGAACTTCTCTGGAGATCTAGGCAGAGAGGATTACCAAATCAATTGCAAAACTGTAGAATACATTTTACAGTATGGCAGTCAATCTTCCTGAATGTTGTGTTCGGTGCATTGTGATCGATAGGGCGGCAGACACGGCTTCCTAAGGATAAATGATGCAACCTATTGTGGTCTCCCAATATATACTTGACAGTACGTGGGAGCACAAGTCTGTACTGGCACTTTTCATCTCAGAGTGGAGGAATCACACAACCAACACTGAAAGCAACAGTTACCAGGTTTTACGACGCCAGAATACGTCTCTATCCTAGACCTCTAGATGTTGTGCGTTAAGTTCCAAAGCGTTGTTAGATTCATTGAATTTATTTTAAGTTGATCTTAGTTATCAGTTTTCCTTTCAGGTTCACCTTGTGATGTGTATATAATTCTTAAAATGCAGTCTAAGATGATAAAAAAACGTTTGATCTTCTTTCAACAATGAAAATCCTTGCTACTAAAGGGAAGAAAGTCAAGAATCTTTTCTTCATAGAGCGCAGAGCACACGCTAAATGCACAGTCCTAAATCAAGCCAAGAAATCAAAATGCAAATGCACATGCATGTAGTTTTTTTCAGCTCTCTGAACGTGTGAATGACGTTAAGAAAGCTATGTGAAAAACTGAATTACTTTTAAAGCGACAGTACTCAACAAAATTATTTTTCAAAACGAAGTGAAAGCAAGAGAGACACTTTGCGATTTTGAAATGGAAATTGATTTTCGACACTTTAAAACTAATAATTCAAATCCTATGCAATAGTAACTGTATAATCGACTATCCAGAACAATGGGATTGCTTTCTAAAACTGAAAACGACAGCTGCGACACTTTCAGATCTAGAGACGACAGTTCGACTATGGTACTTTTTGCAAAAGAGAACTAAAAACGACGCACAATACATAAATTTTTTAATAGTTATTTGCACTAAGGAGGCGGAATAATGCAAGAGAAGGGGGTTTTCACAGAAGTAAACTGACTACAAATAACAAAACTCTTGAATAAGACTGAAAATAATGAGAAAAATCCATAGTCAGAGGGTAAAGTTAACCCTCCCTGACCATTGCACCTGTTACACAGTGAGCTCAGTATGCAGCGCACCTACTACACTCAGGAAGTGCGATGCATACAGACTGCCTTGAAGGTAGAGTGTGATGGTAGTAGTGCGAGACTTTGAACGAGATTCCACTCACAGTTTGCAATCTAGTTCAGGTGTTTAGGCCGAATAAGTAAAGATCAGCGTATGTAAAACACATGGGTGATCTAAGAGGCTACTAGAGCCACCACTTAGGGAAAATCAGTATGCATCGCACCTTGTACACTGGGAAGGTGATATGCATCGCACCCCCTGCATTGAGCTTTCAGTATGGTCCAGTTTTGACCATTTATGAGCAGTTTTTAGTGGTGAACTTCTGGGAGATGATGTAATCAATTGACCTTGTTCCTTTAGGCAGTGAAGCAACACTTTTAGGGACTTAGGAGCCCTCAGTTTATGGACATTTATGATTGGTGTTGAAGTGCCCAAAAATGTCCATAAAACCTAGTACCACACACAGTTGGAAGATGGTGTGCGACTATAAAACAGGCAGTTGTACAATGGCACGATATGACCACTGGCCCCCTGCAGAAACCATATCTATGACCTTGGGGATTCGTTGCTGCAAAGGAAAGATGGAAAGTGACCATTAACGATACTGCTCATGGTATGATGGTGCATTTAAAGCACATTGAAGCAAGTGGCGGGCCATTAAGGCAAAAGCATAACCGTCCAAATCACATTTATGAGCTATCACAAGAACAAGCCGCTAGTTTTCAAGTTCAATCAATATATAAACAATGCAAGGGTCACACAACCACGTTGTACTATCTAGCAAGAAAATCAGCCCATATTACCTACATCATGAGTAACAAGGAAGTTGAAAAAAATATGTGGTTTCTAGCATTTCCACAACAATACAAAGATGTCATCTTGAAAGCTCAAAGGCCTACCATTGATAGTTCATAGCCAAAGTTTTCGCAGGAAGCAGAACACTCTAAATCCCCACAGATGCTGAAGACCAAGAAGAAACCTCCACTCCCAGAATCAGTTCGGCAGTCGCACGACACCTGTAGGTTGGCAAGTCCACAATGAAGGAAAAAGGTAAAACTATTACCATTGATAGCGAGGAAGAAACAGAAGAGTCTCCCACGAGGATCGAAGAGGACGTCTCTGAGGAAGACCCTGTACAGCTGGTGTGATGACCCAAGTATATGCCCCCAAGTAAGGAGATGAGAAAGGTATCCACAAACCTGGAGGATTTCAGTAGTATAATCACTACCCACTCTCTCTTGAAAGACATCCCAGTAGAAAATTCAGTGGTTGGCCTTGTTGCCACGATGAAATTCGACAATTGCGACCTTGCAGATCGAACAAAATTTCCCCCTCTAGCGATAGATTCCTTAATGAACCATACGATAAAAGGCATGGTGACCACTCTACAGCCAAAGGAGTGGTTACTAAAGGTGGACGAAGTTGGATTACTTTGTCTCGATCAATTCCACACTTTCTCTGGCCCATTATTACCATGATGGTCATCAAGTAGTTGTTATGTCTAGTACATGAAGATACACTATGGTTTGGTAAACCCATCTGTATCACAACAGAACTTGTTCAACGGGTCTCACATCTACCCTATGCGAGACAGAACCGTTGGGAAATTACGGCCACAAGTAATGATGTGGGAATGATAGAATGAATAAAGAAGACGTATAAGCTCACCAAAGGAACGCAAGGGTACGTCATTGACAGTATCTCCGACAACGTGGTTTGGTTGGCCACTCAGTTGCTAGTAGGAAAAGTAATGAGGAAATGTCGAAACTCTGAGGTCTCCACTGTAGTTATTGCACTGGCTGAAGAATGTGCCACTGGTGTCCGATTCAATTGGTCACAGTTTATTTGTGAAGAATTTCTAGCCAATTGTCACGAAGTCCAGGAGGAAGGAAATCCATTCTATTATGCATGGCCACTACTGTCCCTCATGCTGGTTGCTACTGAGTTGCCTGATGATAGCCATTTTCTTGTTTTAACCCCAGAATGGTCGGAAGCTGCACAGTATGCATCCCTCTGGGCGACTAAGGACACAAGTAGAATTCAGGGGATTAAGATCTTTTGGGTATTAATGGACACGACTATCCGTCAGTGGATCAATACGTTACCATGCTTAACAAATGAAGTTTATGAGAGTATGAAGCACATTGCGGAATTGAAGCAGATATGTATGCATCACGTCTACATCCAGGCGTGGAAGGACCTGACCTAGACATGGACCCCTCTTTGGTCCATTGTCACTAATGATGTTGTTCACAAGATTGTCGAGGCTTGTCCCATGGCTTGGCGAGGACCCGCGACAGTGGAACGAGACAAGGCTGCGATTCAGAAACAGAAAGAGGTAGCCAAGCACACCGCACAACAAATTAAGAACGAACAATATGCTATAGAGGTTAAGGTAGCACGAGAGGCAAAACTTGCAATGACAGATAAAACAGTACCAGGCGCGCAGACACTAGCAAAGGAAAAAGGCACTCAAAAGGAAACCACTCAGCCGGTTGCAACAAGTACCCCACTAAAGCACTCAGCCACACTAGTGCGATCGAAGGCACAAAAGAAAGCAAAAGCATCTAAGCCCGACAGTGAAGTTAGCAACCTGACAGAGGGCAATCTAAATGACATCGAAAACATCATTTATGAAGCTACTCGGGAGGCAGTTGATGAGGCTATGTCAAAACAGCACATTGTGTTGGGGGAGCTCCAGACACAGTTATGCGAATTGGGATCAATAATTGAGTAGGTAGGCCCTAACATTTCTACATAAGCCTCTAGTATGAAAGCTACATAACCATTTCTCAGAGCCTAGGTTTCTCAGTCTACTCTGATTTTGGCAGGTGCGTTGCTCACCAACCAACCAAAAGACCGAGTAATAATAGAATGACTTACTGGATTGGGATTGAACTTGGCTACACTCCCATGCGATAGTTTGTAACAACTTCATGACAACACCACAATTGAACTTTGTGCAAGGGCCGGTCGCGCTAACCAGATACTCCAAGAGTAGAGAGTTAAGATTGAACAACTACGGCTCCAATGCGATGAAGCAGTCACCCAAAAAAAACAGATTAAAAAGGTAGTAGCAGACACCTGTTTGAGTGCTTAGGTGATAAATATTATAGGGGACTTGGCCATTGAATAATAGCTTCGTACGTTGGCTATGGAGTTTCGAAGGACCAAGGAAGAGGCCGCACGGTTGCAGCTCGAAATCAGTGTGTAGATCACAGAATTGAAATTGCAGGTCCCACCACCAACACCTCCAGAGGTAGTATTATAGTGCCAGAAGATTATTGATATGGGGCATGTGATGCTTGCCCAGTCACTTGAAGAATGTACCGAGTTGCTAACTCAGTCGATTGATATGATCACTATCCTTCAAGAAGATCCCACACTCTGCAGGTTCGAATCAGAGGTTCGGGAACTTCAGCATGCCTACGATCAGCTCTGGGGAACCACACAGACCGTTTCCATCGCACAACGGTTGGCTAAGATGAGGGAGGTGTAGGACATGAAAATCCAAGTAGTAGCCACAAGACAGAAGGAAGCTATGGTGAAAGATCATATCCAACCATGGTTGGACGAGGCATTTGTAGTTTCAACCACCATAGAGCATAAGGTAACACACATGAAGGCCGGATGTGCTAGGATGGAGACAGCTGAGATAGGGGCAGAAATATTGGTACCATAGGTGGAACGGATGCAGTGCATGATGGAAGAATTTACTACTAGTACCAGCGATGCACAGAAGTTGTTGAATGATCTCCGTGCAAAGATGGATGCACCAGCTTCATGACTCGGGACGAGTCACAATGATTGTGTTGGGGGATTGTTGGGTAGCAAAAGCCCCGGAGAATGGTGTGCGAAGCCTAGAATGCTGGAAATATTAGGGTAAAAGACTCCACAAAGAGTGTGAAGCGCGAGCTATAGGAGGTTGAGTCAAAGGGTAGTCCACTCGAAGATATTGTAAAGAGATAGTAATAGAGTCAGCCCACAGTGGGATCGTGGGCCAAGGGAAAGTATAAATAGAGTGAGGCTCTATGAGGGAAAGGCAATTCAACTTTTGGACTTTTGATTTTATGATGTAATGGGTGAATAGTCTGAGAGCAGTTGTAAGTCTGAGTCAAGGGAGTAGGGTAGAAGGTAGAGGCTCTGCAGTTGTGTGTGTAAAGGCCTGGAAAGTCTGCAGCTGTGTGTGTGGACCCCTATAGCTGAGTGCACAGGGTGGATCTGGATGTATTATGGAAGATTGATAATAAAGATAAGTTTCTTCTGAATTTTGTGTTGCTTGTGACTATACTCTTTTATTATAAATGTAATGTTATGATTTCTGCATTTGATACGGTTGAATTCATGTGAATTGGATTAATCTTGATGCGCGATGTAACCAAAAGTAATAAACGTTGGCTTAAAGACCATTTTAACTAGATCAAACCAGTAATAAGTGATTCAATATGTAATAAACATGATAAGGGTATTCCGATCTGCATTGATCTAGCATAGTGCAAGGCTACAGAATAGCGCACGAGCCCAAAACCACATCGAAGACATCCCCAGGGTGCGAAAACCTGGTTCCAACACCCTCCCCTGCTACCTCAGGTGAGACCTCAGTCCATGCTTCGTGGGCTGTTGCCGAAAGGGCCTGTAGTTGCAGGATTGGTTTGGCTAAATAATTCTTCTGAACCTGGGTCAGGCCCATATAAGCTAACACTCGTCACCATGATGAGACTGAGTTTTCCCTTCCTAGGACTCATAAAAATTACTAGGATGGATTCATTCGAAGAATGAACTTACATGACAAGCATATGCTATCCCCTTAAAGCTTGTGATAAAAATAATCCAGGTACTTGCTAGAAATAGTGGGGGAAAAATGAAGATGAAACATCTTTTGTATAGGCAGCATGTCGCTCTTGAACATGACACTATTTTTCTTTTGTGTTAGGTTTGGGATATCCTTACTCAGTCACTTGTCCTCCCAGGTTTAGGTGATCCATTTTGGCCTCTCATTTTACTATTCCATTTTTTCATCATGACCTTTAGTCCTATGTTGTGTCAAATGCTGCCACACTCCAGAGTCATGTTGCTAGTGTTGAAGAGAAGTCCTATCTGTAGTTATTTACCTATACATTGTCTGACCCATTGTTACAGTCTTGGATCTTATTTTTTGCCATTCCACTTTATTCCTTGTTTCATGTCGATGATGGGGGATTCATCATTTACCTCCTTCATGGGTCACTTCTTGTCGACTTGAACTCATTACCTAGGAAGATGACTTAGAAACTCCCTTTCAATACCTTAGAGCTTTCATGCCTTAATGGCAAGTTATTCACAACTAATGACAGGTCTTCATCATTAGCCTTCAATTGGATGATTCCATGAGTGTTTGACTTCAGTTCCATTATCACATTCATGGATTGTATTGTCATACCTTGAGATCCATTGTCATTATTGGTGGTTTCTCTCATATTTGTTAACAATCCTCATCATTGGGCGGTAATTAGGTGGTGTTGTAACATGTACGACTTCAACACATTCATTTTCCTGTTAGAATTTGTAATTTTATCAGGTCGGGATGGAGTGCAAGACCCCAAGTCTTGTTTGATATGAATCAAGATGCATGGAGTTATATGTTATTCATGATTGTACACATGTTTCTACTATACGAATGGTTTTGACCATACCATGGCACTTTACATTTTTTATGATCCTTCTATATCGGATGGTTGCGGCCATACCTTGGATCTTAGATTTAAAAATTATCCTTCTCATTCGGATGGCTCTTCCCATACCATGGATCTTTTCATATATTACTTATCATTCGGATGGCTGCGTCCATATCGTGGATTCATGTTTTTTATCTCAGATATGTATATGTATATGCATCCTTGATTGTAGGTCTCCTGACAGTGTTTGTCCTCATCCTTGCAAAAGCTCGTAAAGAATCTCGACCTTCATGCTTTAGGGGGCATCTGTTAAACAATATTTTTTCACACCTCCTGCACTTCCCCATGGCATACCCTGAAGTGCTCAAAACATGACCATCATTTAGTGTATCATTTCAGATCCTTCCTAAGACATTGATTGGAAAATGCCTTGAGATTTGCCTGAAGGAAATAGCTATAAAACCCTAATTTGAGAATCATCTCCCTTATGAGACTAAAAACAATGATGGTCACCTATTTCACTATACTTGACTTGCAATGACCCCAAAAAGGAAATTTTCCCAAAGAGGATGAGAAGCATTGTGCTCTAGAAGCTTCTAGAGTGGCGAGCTAGAGGTTGTTCAGCATAGATGAGGTCGAATTCTCCCAACTTGGCCCCTTGGTCTTATCCCTATGAGCTACCTCTTTGAGATTAGGGCCTACTCCTATCTTTGGAGAGATCCTAACTCCCTTTCCCAACCTCTATATTCATCCTCTCCCATTCCCAAATGGTTGGTCTATTCCTATTTGCACCCTTCTGCTAAGATTGTGCCTATATGATACTCATTTGGCTTGGAGAAGGAGTGCTTGGAGAGCTTAGCTTGGACTTGGATATTCATTCAAGGAGAGCCTATCAACATTAAGGCTTGGTTGTATGCTTCCCTTTGTTTTCTATTAATATACAACTGTTGATTAATTTTCCCTAAATGTGTATGCTTATTTATGATTTAGCTTAACATTCCTTGATCAGTTAAGTAGGTTACTTTTGAATATTCTATTGTATTTCCATACCTTGTTGTGTTTTGATCTCTTGTGTAGGTCCATAAACACTGTAAACAGTAGGAACGAGCCCATGAAATAAGTGATTCAAGGTCTTCAACAAAGGAGATCGAAATAACATCCTTACGAGGTAGGCCATCTTCTTCGTCTCTCTTTTCAATTGTAACTTAGGAAAGTGTATGGTATATTGTCACTTCGGTTGCTAGACCCACTCATTGGGCTAGAGGGATCATCTGTCTGCAAAGACGATTTACTTAGAAAACACACTGGTAGAATCACTACATGAAGTATCTACACTCCATTGCAATATGATGACCAAGTCATTGCGATGTGTCTCGACTAAGGTAAGAAACCTTCTGCATTATCGTGGTCTAACTGATGTGAAACTATCTTTAGATGAATTTGAAAGAGAAGTACCAGAAGAGCATCGATTCTAGGCACTGGAGTTAGCATTGCACGCTACACCTACCCATTGGTGGGGCACACACAAGGAGAGATTTGTTGGATTGAGAGAATATTGAAGAATGATGAAGTTAAGGTTTGGCTATGCTAATACGAGAATGACAGGAAAATACAGTGGGAAGGATGATCTGCGCAATCATTTATCATGATGGAATAAGTCCTGGGGAACATAACCACAACCAGAATGGGTGCATATTTTCTGTCATACCTTAGATACAATCCCAATGAACTAGTATTTGGAGACAGAGCTTCGCCACGGGACCGTTGAATGGGGAGTTTTAGGGATATTTTACTATTAACCTTCAGCTTTGAGGATTGTTTTGAGAGCATTGATGAGGCATTACAACAAATAAAAGTAGCTATATTCAGAACACTGAAGGAACCAGTAGAATGGACTCAACCAGATTGAAGTACACAATTGTGCCATGCGCTGGAATGTTACAATGTGACTGCTGAAGAAGGAGAGGATGATCCATGGAATATTAATATTCTAGAAATTGAAGGACAATGAGAAATCAAAGGACCAAAGGTAGTGAACCTAGATGTATCAAAACCTTTTAAAACACGGCATGTAAACATTAGCTCTGAAGTAGAGCCTAAGTTCACGAGGATAAGAGACTATTGGGATGAAGATGTGGTTGATAAGGTAGCTAAGCTGCTGAGCAAATACCAGGATTTATTCCCAATAATTGTTTTGGATTTGAAGGGAATTATCAGAGATTTAGGTGTTATGAAGATCACATTGAAACTGAATGCGATCTTGTTAAGTAGCGGCCTTATCGACTGAATCCAAAATATAAAGGGAAGGTGCATAAAATGTTGGAAGTTGGTATTATTGAGCCAGTAGAAGAATCATATTGGGTAATCCCAATGGTGGTCCAAGAAAAGAAACAGAAAGGAAAAATCCATATATGCGTAGATCTGCGGAAGCTGAATGATGCCTACATGTATGATCTGCTCCCAACATCATTTACTAACAAAGTGTTAGAGAACGCTAGTAGACAAGAGGCGTATTCATTTACTGATGGATTTTTGGGATATCATCAAATAAAGATCGTGTTAGAAGATCGAAGAAAAACAACCTTTGCGACTAAGTGGGGTTTCTTTCAATATACAGTTATGCCATTCGGATTAAATAATGTGTATGCAAACTTTTCTTAGGTAGTGTCGTGACATTCAAAGAGTTTATTCATAAGTTCCTAGAGGTATATTTTGATGATTGGACTGTGTTTGGGTTGGTAAAGCACCATGTTGCGAGTTTGTGCCTCATGCTAGATACATGTCAAAGGTATCATATTGTGTTGAACTTGAAGAAATGAATATTCTTTGTACCCTTTGGAATTTTTCTCGACCATGTTGTATGTAAGTAGAGATTACTGGTGGACCCTGCAAATATTGTTGTAATTATGAATTTGGAAGCTCCTAGGAATGTGAAACAATTGTGCGTGACATTGGGAAACACTAGGTATTATAGGAAGTTTAACAAGGCCTATGCCCAAATAACCACACCGATGGAGAAATTTTTAAAGAAAGATTCAATGTTTTGCTGGGAAGAAGACTGTCAACGTAGATTGGATGTCTTGAAGGAGAAAAAGGTGACAACACCTATTTTTGTGTTTCTAGACTAGAAAAAGGAGTCTCATGCACATGTCGATGCCTCTTGTATTGCACTAGGAGCAGTGTCACCACAAGCAAGTGAAGGAGAGATTGATCATCTGATAGCTTTTGCGAGCAAGAAGTTATCCAAAGTTGAGAAGAATTACTCCACTACCAAGCGTAAAGGGATGGCGATGGTCTACGCACTGTAGAAGTTTAGGCCTTTTTTTTGGGCATAAACTTTAAAATGTATACAGATCACTCTACGTTGAAGTACCTGGTCAATAAGCCTATATTGGGGGGGAATATATGCCGATGGTTACTATTGTTCCAGGATATGACTTTGAAGTGATTGTGAAGCCTAGAAGGCTAAATGTAGGCCTAGATCATCTATCAAGGATTGAGATAGGTGAGAAACCAAGTAGTTTGGAGGAAGGACTGCCAAACACATAGCTCTTTGTTGTGCACATTCCGAATGATCATTTTTCTGATATCATTCACTTTTTAAAAACTAGAACAACTTCAGAAGGATATTCTACTCAACACATTGTGCCACGGATTTTTCAGTGATTGCAGGCCATTTGTATAAGATGGGAACATATAATATACTACAAAGGCATGTTCCGGAGTTTGACGCACTAGTATCCTAACTGAAGCCCAAGGAGGAGTGGTAGGATGTCACTATGTAGGGAAAGTGACCGCGCAAAATATTTTGCACGCTGGACTATGGTGGCCAACATTACACAAGTATTCTAAGGCATGCTGCAAGGTGTGCGATGCTTTCCGTAGGACAAGGAAGCCTTCGTGAAGGGATGAATTTCCATTAAATCCTTAAGTTTTTTTGCAGGAATTTGATAAATTGGCCATCGACTTTATAGGTCCAATACAACCACCAAGTAAGAAGACAGGCGTGTGGTACATTATTACTGTTACAGAGTACTTAACCAGCTAGACGGAAGCACAGCCCGTGAAGGATTGTATAGTAACCACTACTGCGAAATTTTTGTTTGAATATATCTTAATGAGGTTTGGATGCCTTAATATTTTGGTGAGTGATAGGGGTACACATTTTTTGAATGAAATGATCAACGGGATGCTTGAAGAATTTCAGGTGTATCATCAGAAGAGCATGCCCTATAACCCACATGTGAATGGAAGGGTGGAAGCTTTTAATAATAGTTTTGAGAAGCCATTGAAAAAGGTATGCAATGCATAGAGGAATGACAAGGACATGCATGTACCTATTGTTTTGTGGGCTTATAAGATGACCTGGAAGACGTTGACAGGTTAAACACCATTTAGGTTGGTCTATGGAATTGAATTTGTAATGCCTATGGAGTATATTTTCCCAAGTTTATGTATTGCCACACTAACAGAGATGGTGGATCACGCGACCTTGGAGGAATAGGTCATGCAAATCATGGAGTTAGAAGAAGACCGCTTCCTTGCAGGATTTCACCAGCAAGTGCAGAAGGAATGCGAGAAGGCATGGTATGATCAACATATTAAGATGCGCACATTTAAGGTAAATAATTTAGTGTTTTTATATGAAAGAAAGTTCACAAATTTTCCAGTAAAGTTTCAAATGCATTGGTTGGGGCCATATGTTATTAAGGAGATCATAGATGGTGGCATAGTCCAGCTCACGAAGCTGAATGGAGAACCATTCCCTGGAAAAGTGAATGGAAGTAGGTTGAAGTTGTACACAAGGAATCCTACCCCTGTGCAATGACTGTATGGAAGTAAGGCAGTCTTAGTTATCTAGGAAATTGCAAGGGATCATGGGACTATAAACTGCATTGCCCGACTAAGTGAAGAACATGGTAGGAAGGCTGCTCAACGGACATCAGGGGTACGACAGGTGAAGTTGTTCTGGATGAGCTGCACCATGGAGGATGGTGTTTCACAAATGGGTCTAAAAGTACCCATTGGATTACTATTCATGATTTGATGGCCAAGAATAAGTTAAAAGGAGAGGTTAGGTAGTATTTATGGCGAATATCTTTGGAGATCTGCTGCCAAAGATGCATTTATGATCATAATTTGGGGGAATGGTTGGAATTGAATTCAAAACCTTCTATAAATTGAGCATGTTGGTTCATCGAAGAACACTCTGCATTATGATAGTTGTCTGGGTGCTTTGTTGTTTGAAGCTTATGAGTCGTCAATTCTGGGATGATTTCCTGACGCACCTGTTGTTTGCAAATTTTTCTGCAGAAGCCTGTGATTTGGTCATAAAATGAATGACTGCTACAAACCCCATAGAAGCCCTAAGTTTTAAATCTATCATTTCTGACGCATTGGGCCTGGAGATTTCAAGTACGGAATCTACAACTCTTGTGCCTACTGCGCCGAGGTCACCTAGGCCAAAGCGATCAGCCACAAAGGAGAAGCAAAAGAAGTCGATGTCGATGAGACAGTCACCGAGGAAGAATTTGAAGGTACGAAAGAAGGAGAAAAAGGACAAACAACCAATGAAAGTGGTTGATTTGGAGGAGGAGGAATACCAAGGTGTGGAGGAGTTGCATGCAGATAAGGCTGGGCCTATCACACAACTCCCAACATATATCCCTCCACAGAAGGGAAAAATAAAGGTTACCAAAGACCCAACTTCCGGGAAATTTATGGTTTTGACACCCTTGTTGCCTAAACAGGTGGAATTCGAAGGCATAGTCTTAGCATGCATTCCAATGCTGAAAATGGAGGATTGGGGCCTTATGGACCATGAGAGGCTTGAACATTTGGTGACCATCAAGTATATGACAAAAATTTACTATGAGGAGACTGGGGTTACACATTTGGAGCCCATGAAGTGGGTCAAAGGTGTTGAGCAGGCTGGGATGTTGCACATGCTCTGTGTGCTGCATTTTCATAGATCAAATATCAACACGGTGCATGTGCGCTAGCTCCTCGTGCTAGTGTACGATGGGTGCCTATGGCGTGGGGGTCCCATCTCGATCGCAGACATGTTAATTCATCGAATAAAGAAGCTACCTTACCAAGGAGTGAACCCTACCAAGGAGTTTAGAGGGAAAAGTGGGGAAAAAGACTTAGCGGACAAGATGAAGGTAGAAAATGGGTTTGTCAAGAAGTCACGCAGATATTCTATCTGCTCTATTTAAGACTAGGCGATATAGTTTGCCGCCCAAATTATTGTAGGAACAATCATGAGGAAATGCCATGCAAATGAAGTTCCAGCGCCATGGTATCACTAGTAGCCCAGTGCGCGAAGGGAATTGAATACAACTAGGCAAAGTATCTATGCATGGAGTTCCTCGCAAATTGTCAAGAAGCTCAGGAAGAGAGTAAGTCATTCCATTATGCATGGTTGTCACTATCAATTGTATTAGTCGCATGGAAGTTGCAGGAGGACAGTTAGATTGCTTCGCTGTGGTCAGTGAAAGATCTAGAGAGGATTAAGGAATAAAAAAATTTCATGATTTTGATGGAGATGGACTTGAGGACAGTTATTAGTTAGAGGTCAAGGATGCCCCCAAATTTGTTTGTGCAATTGACAGCCTTCATGGAGTTCAAGGCTGATTTCAAAAATGTTCCAATCAGGGTGCAAAAGGACCCAAAGCACCTATGGCACAAGATTTCATACTAGTATCCGAGACAAACATGAAGGAGACATAGGGAGCTAGCCAGTGGAGTGGCGCACACCTACGAAGCTTGGTGTAGGAGCAAGTAAAGGTCCAGACAGCTCTGCTATGCAGAAGCGTAAGGAAGCATCTCAGAAGGTTGTGTGAGCTCTGGCTAAGTAGAAGAAGAAGGAAGTTGATGCTAAGGCAACTGTGGAGAAAGAACAGGCGGAGAGAGATTGCACTGCAAAAGAGAAGGCAGAGAAAGAACATATGGATACAGAAGAAGTCGAAGAATCAACTTCGCAACATACAAATTAGCAGGAGATTTCATGGCAGGAAGGAGGCAGTGGAGAGGAGCAAAGCACTCCTTTCACCTTGAAAAAGCATAGGAAGGAGCAGACTAGTGGGCAACGAAAGAAGCATAAGTCTGATAAGCAGATGTGCATTGACTTGATGGTGCTTACAGAAGGCAATATCGATGAGATCGATGACAAGGTTAGAGACAAAACCACATAGCTATGGCAACAATTTGAAAAACAACATATGCATACGTTGGGTAGCATCCAAAAGGATCTGCTCAAGCGATAGATCCAAACCTGCAAGATTCAAGCGAGCGTTGGGAAAGAAAGCAGAGTGCAAGTCAGCCAGGTGTAAGGAAGTGGAACAGTGGCAGAGCTAGAACAAACTCTCGACCTTAGAGTCATACCTTTACCAAAAAGGTCTATTCACGAAAAGTCAGAGGAGAATCACATTGTGCTCAATATAGTGAAGGACATGGGAGTCAATTTTGTCGTGTTGTTGTTTCAGACTCTCCATGAGTTGCATCAGGGGGTTTCATATGAGTTACGAATCAGAGAGAAGTGTGCCCTCACCATCACAATTGAGTTCAAAGTGAATAATGAGCAGATGTTCATAGAGAAAGCTCAGGCATTGAAGGAAAAGGAGTTGCAGACACAGAGTCAGAGCCTGGAGATAGCCATAGAGTAGGCCTACAAGTTAGCTCTGGAATTGAACATCCCACAGGATGTTGCAACTTCGGCAAAAGTAAGGAAATTAGTTGTTGTGGTATGCACATCAAAGGACGAGATCAACAAGGTTACTTTCGATTTTCAAATGAAGATATCAGAGCTACAGTTGAAGTTACAGCCAACTACTCTGCCAGAGGTTCAAGAGAAACATGGAGTAGAAATCAAGGAGAATATGAACACATTGGATACCACAAATGATGTTCGATTATGCAATGGAGTTGTGGAAAAACTTACAGGAAGACCCGAAATTACAGAGGTTGAACACAAATGTTAAGGAGACACAATGCAATTGTGATGAGGTTCGAGTGATTGCGTGAAATTTGGTGCCAGCACAATGTCTCATGGAGTTATAGGAGGGAAAGCAACTACAAGCATAGACGGAAGAATTACAGTGAAAAGAGTCCCTTCTAAAGGCCAGATTATAGTCGTGGCTAGAGGAAGTCTTCCATCATACTTTGTCACTCCAAGAAAATCTAAAGGTGCTATAGCAGACACACAGGACAATGTGCCTAGCAGTGGAAGGCCCAACAACAAAGAAATTTGCAGAATAAGTGCAACAGGCCATGATGCAGAGCGCTGCTAGAGTTACAGTATTAAAAGTCAAGCTAGGTGGTCTCCACAACAAGATCGAGGCACCAACTGAGTGACTCAGGGGTGAGTCACCATATTTGTGTTGGGGGCTTGGTGGGATAGGGTCCCTAGGGTTAGTTTTGGGGTTAATTAACCCAATTTTTGTAATTTGTTTTGTAAAAAGATGTGAAGTCTCCATGAAATGTGGATGCGAAGCACGCAGCTAGATAGGATTCAAAGGGGTTTAGCCCATTGTTTGAATAAGCAAATAGGTCAGTTTTCAGACTCACCCATGGTCTACGGACCATGGTATTATATTGGAAATTCCATATATTTGAGTCGTAGTGAGTCTAGAAGAGGTAAATAATAGTAGTTGATAATTGGAAGTCAAGATAGAGATTGTTTTGGGGAAATTGTGAAGGCAGGAGGGCTCTGCTTCCTATACTTAGGCAGAAGGGTAAAGATCCTACAACTGAGTGTGCAGGAGGCCTTGGTAATTTCATAGTTGAGTGTGCAGACCCCTATAGCTAAGTGCGTAGGGTGAAAGAGTCTGTAATCTGAAGATTGAAGATGAATAAAGACTGATTTTGAAGAATTATGTTGCAATCTGAGCATTATTGTCGATTTTGTTTATGTTATGATCTGTCGCTTTATAATATGTTTTCTGTGGAATAATGAATAAATGTTGTGTGAAACTACTAAATCTATCTTATTTGTGCATGACTTAAGTAATTATCTATTTTCGTGAAGATAAGGTGTTGTAGCAGGTACAACCAACCTCCATTTTTTTTTCTTAGCTTTGTTTTGTAGCCTCCCTAGAAACCTTCATAGCAGCATGTCTTTCTTCATCAAGTACACAAGCTCTAGTGACTTTCTTGCAGAAGGAAAGCCTATCAATCAAACCTTGATGCATTCCCCTCATGGGCTATTCATCCAAACTTGGTCTAGCAATAGGATGAGCTGCTCCTTCAAGAATTTGCACAAATTTGGAGGGAAACTAGCCTTCCATCCAGAAATTGCACAATCCTTACTGGTGGCCTAATGGGCCCCAAAATTGGGCAATTTTGTTGAGCAAGCTTCACCCAAAAAATTATGCAATCCTTCCTAGCTGGGCTACCCAGCCTAGAATTTGCGCAAATCTAGACAGTAGTCAGCTGCTCTACCCAGAAATTACGCAAATATTTTGAGCAGCCAGCCTAGATCCCAACCAAAAATGTGCATTTTCTCCTAGCAGTTGACCAGACTCTTGCATGTGCATCTGAGTTGACCAATTGCCTCTAGGACCGAGGAAAATAGACTTGCATGCATGGACTACTTCTCCCAAGGCAGCATGCAAAGGCATCCCTTGTTTTAGGGATTTACTTTTGGCATTTTGAGGTTACATGCAAGGATCATTCCATAAACATCCCACCAAGTGTCGCTTTCCCTAGATTGGTGGCATGCACGTTGCAACCTCGATTTTATCAGAGCTCTTTCCTCACATCAACCTTGTTGCTCTGACATCCCACATTTTATCTAGGAGTTGTCAGCATATTCAGCGCAATTGTTTTGGGGTAAGCCCACTTTCCATGTCTTGTGTTGCATTTCTAGTGCTTTTTGTTTTTTTCTTCGTATGAACGTTGTCTGCTTGATTTCAGTGAGCGCTTGTTGTCATTTTGATGCATACTAGCTTGTACAAGAAACATTTGAGTTTTCATTAACATCTCACTATTGCCGCATGCATGAAACTGATTTTCACAAAAGGTTGCCGATTTGGCGACTTGCCTCACTCACATGCATGTTGTTCCATTTTCTGAAGTTGTCATTCACAGCTTTCATGCACAATCATTCACTTATGCTTACACTCAGCATCGCCATGCATCCACATTCACTTTCACTTTCAGTTGTCTGTCGGCGAGTCTAGGTAGCCTTAGCTCAGACTTCACCTCACCAAGACAACGTTGCACAATCATGAGAGGAAAGACTCAATCTTCCTCTCAGGAAATGTGCATTTCTTCCCAGTGACTATACTTCAGTATTGCATTGCACAATTCTGAGAGACAGTGACTGTTGGCCCAGAAAATCATGCAATGGAGTTAATGAGCCTACAACAATTGCCAGTTGAGATTGTACATTGTGCAATTCCAATAGTTAGCAGCCATACTAGACCATGCATTACGTAGTTCCAGCAATCAGTCAACCTTCCAGCAGCCCAAACTGTGCCTTGCATAGTCTTGGTAGTCATTATCCTGACCTCCCAGTAGATATTGTGCGACCTTCATGGTAAGTCACACAGGTATGTTGCAAGTCAATTCACAAGTTCATTTTGGTTTTTGACTGACATATTGCTTTCCATGAGTGTTGCCATGTCTCCATGTATCGCAGGTGTTCATCTGCCTCTCAACAACATAGGTACAATGGTTTCCAGGAGAGAAGATTTGAAGGCACTGGTCAAAGCACACTTGGGGATGTAGTCGATCAAGTGTCTATGAGCTTGCGTACTCATGAAGACATCAAGTTGTTTGTAGATAAGGACATCAAGATATGATGTTAGCAATATCACAATGAGCAACATCATGAATTGTAGCTGAAGGCAACATACCAGATGCAATGGATGCAAGAGGAAGGTTGTTGACAACACGGAAGTGGAACAAAGGTGCAAGCTCAAGAAAATCCACTGATGATTAAAGAAACTTTGGAGAATCATTCTATGAGGTGATGACACGATCATGTGAAGATAGAGAATGGAACAAAGAAGCAGTTGCATGTGTTGAAGCAACAACTCAAGGAAGAACATGAGATGCACAGACAAGCGAATTAGTTATAGCAAGAACAAGAACAACAGGGGGCATAACATGCATTCACATATGAGTTGTGCTCGTACAAGTTATAGATATATCCAAGCAGATGCCACGAAGCATACATGGTGAGCAGTGTTGTTGATCACATGCAATGGATTCAGCAACATGCATGTCATTGTGTGCATGCATGTGATCCAACCAATTCAATACACTCACCAAGGCGAAGACAAGAAACAAGTCCCACTAAAGCTGAGCATGTAGTTGACAGTTGATGAGCATGACCATGAGCACACACTAGAATATCAACATGGACACTATCAATTAGTGTGTTTCCAGTTCAGTTACACCAAGAAGGCCATGCACATGCTAGCAGGCGAGTTGGATGAAGGAGCCACACCAATGCACCTGGATGCAACAGAGGCAAGAGTTCGCTTCAGCAAGATGTCACCATGGGGTGCATGCACACCATCACAGATGACCAAGCTTGGCATCAACTCACCATCTTCACCATCACAAGCATGTCAAAGAGTCGGTCTCGCCACAATGGATCGAGTGCCAGTGATGTCTTACATGGCTTGCTAAATTCATTTTGTCTCACATGAGAACATGTGAATTTTAATGTAATGTCATGTCAAGTGGAAGTTCAAGTGTCAATATTTGGATGTAACAGTCATAGAGTAGATGAAGAGTCATGAGGGTAGAGGAACTATCACAAAGGGGAATGTCAAGGGTCACCCCACCCTTTGCTATAAATAGAACTTCATAACTCATTGTAGAGGATTTTGGTCAGCCAAGTTTTGATAGGAGCATCTTAGAGAAAGCTTGGACAGTATTGTATTGAGCCTTGGCTTCTTCACTATGCAGAGCTAGTACATCTCTTTGGAGGAGCAGGTGGTTGTGGTTGTAATGTTCCACTATTGGAACTAGTGGTTGGACATGGATGTGTTGTATGACTAGAACTTACACTTCTTAATATAACAAAGCCAACACGTTTCATGCATATGTTGTATTGTACTCTATGTTATCTATTTTACTCTAAATGATATATGTATTGTTTGCTTATGCATGCATGTATGGACTATTCTATATAAGTATGTAAGAATCTCTCTGAAATGTGTTGTTGGTTTCATCATCACTTTGAATTGCTCGCTAAATTGCTTTCCATCTTGTGATGCATCTTCACTCGTGTGTTCCCTTCCAAGCCAAGTACTATTATAGGTTTCCAAGGGGTGCACTCATCTCAACCTCCGTGTGTTAGAACCTATCGTGCACCTTCCTTGGCTCGCTGCAGATGTCACACCCTTGCTACCAACAGAGTTATCTTACTTGCCTCTGTGTGAAATCACGGTCAAGGCATTACCATATGACCCATTACTCGGACTCCTACACCAGAAGGTTTGAGGTCTAATTGGGACTTCTTACCAGGGATATCCCCTGACATGTTGGTGGTCTATCACCGTCAACATTTCTGGCACTAGAAGGAGGGCCATATGAAAAGTTGTGTCCTCGTATCATGTTTTGAATCTTTGCATATCTTTCATGGATTCTTGCACTCTTCTCCCTCCACGATGTTTTCCAAATCATGAAGATGTCACCATCACGAGGGAGTTTTTTTATCACTTTTCCACTTACACTTATGATGGTGAAGGCAAAGTGGCTTGGCCTGAGTACATACATGACTTTATTTCCATGCTTCATGAGGAAGATGGGTCTTTTGATGAACATGCTAGCTGGCTGCTTGCATACACGCTTCACAAATCTCCACTTCAATGGTTGTGCAGCCTACCGGCTAACAGCGTGCACTCACTTGAGCACTTCTGTGATCTCATTGAAGAAACTTTCTATCATTTTGATCCAGACCATCTTGACCAAAAACTATTACAACAATGGAAGGCTCCACATGAATCAATTATGGATTTTTGGCAGTGCTTCCGTGACTTGTAGTTTCAAGCTTCGAGGAGCTAGATGAAATTCCTCTACCTTGGGGACCGATTCAAGTATTGCATCAAGAAATATGCTCATCCCAAGAAGAAGTTTGAAATCAAGCCTCACTTGACATTCTTCAGTGAGGGAGCTGTGCAATCTCAACCGGATGTGGTCACTATCACTGGTGATTTTCCGCTATCCCCTCATCAAACAGCTCAACCACTATCAAGTGATGTTGAGGATCATGCTTACACTCCTGTTTAGTTGTCACATCTTCCCAACATCACTTTGCTTAATTTTCAGGCAGATTTGGTTGTGAGTCCATCGAGTTGTCATATGAATTTTATTCCACAACCTCCATCTTCGCGCTTAGTTGTTCATCTGGATGATATTGTCTTGTGTTTTTCCATTCTAGACTCTACACTTGTTGTGAATGAGGTACAAGCCATCGACAAAGTTGGTGTTGCACAACCAGCATGCAATGTCATTCATGAAGAGTATGAGTGGGAGCTTGAGCATCAACACTCAGCGAAGGATGACTCCCTTCCATATAAGCCTCCTCCATTCTTTCCTGACATATTTGGTGAACCTTCCATCCATGATTTTGCATGTGTATCTTCATCCACGATGCACCCATTGTTGATCACTCGCAGGACAAACTGGATGTTGGTCCATCATTCAATAACAGAGAGGATAAGTTATTCATTGAAAATCCACTTGATCTTTCATCTGCCCTTTTCAAAACCACAAAGGATGAGTTTGTTCACTTTTCATCTACCCCTCCATTTGATTCATGTTATCACGAGGATGCCAATGAAATCATTAATTTTTCTTATCATGGTTTTCGTGATCCATTTACTCCCATATTCAATCATGACCATGACTCTATTGCGATTGATCTTTCAAAGCCACCAGTTTATGATGATCTACCTAATGATGAAGTTCAAACACCCAAGACTGTCAAGGCACTTCAACCCAAGCTGATGGTTATGTCAGGCCCTCACTCTCTTGGGGTTAGTCTCACTTCCGATCAAGAAATGATTCAATCACCCAAGGCTCCTCATCACTTATCTGTATGCATTGAAGATCAATCTCACACACAGATCATGCTTCCTCCACTTGAATTGCATGATCCTATAGCTCATGCATTGGAGGAATCTTACATTGAAAGCACATGTGCACAATGCAATTTATCCTTGTTTCTTTTTTTTCTTGCATGTCAGAGTCAAGAGTGTGCTTAAGCTTAAAAATTGCACGCAGTGTCGCACAACTTCATGATAAATCCATAGACTGCTCGTCATGCACTTGTACTCAGTTATGTCCTATGGGCACTTTGAAACACAAAGTGTGGTTGTCCTCTTTATTATATCTTTCTTTCTTGCTGGTTCGCACAATTGGGTTGCTCACAGACCAAGCCTCCACTAACATGGGTCAACCAATGCACCGATGGCTGCATTGTAAATATCACTTTATGTGATCATGCCCATGCACTGTTAGCTTAGGAGAAGGAGTAGCGTTTGCTTTCAGTCAGTTTGCTTGCATTCTTGTTTTCTTACTTGCTTTATTTGTCTGCTTGCTTGTTTTCTTACTCATTTTTCCTTCACTTTTTCTTCTGATCTTGCTTTGCTTTATTGTTTGTTATTTTTCTCATTTTGTTCATAGGTTAGCTTTGCATGAAACCATGTATGACTCTTGAAATGAGCTGGGTAAAGTACAAGAGGGCTTGTACATCTATCACTACTTGGTTATTTGTCATCTTGCCTCTGTATGAAGAACTCGTTATTTTCAGTCCATGATATGTCGATGGAAAATACGTACTATTTGAAGTGAACCTTGGTGAAAACACAATGCTTGTGTGCTAACTAGTGTCACCTACTCTATTCGGTTGTTTTTGGGTTAACCCTTGTCATCTCAGTCCAGTAGAGAAGGTGAGGGGGGAAACCTTAATAGGCAGGTAAGAGACATAATAAACTACTTCTCTACTAGAACAACCTCTTCTTCTCTCAATAAGTCAAGATCCCTCTTCCACCTCTGAAATGAATAAGTGCTGTACATAGTTGAAAAAATGAAAAAAAATGAAAAGTGAAAAAATTCAAATTTCAAAATGAATAAGGTGAAAGAAGAGAAAGGCTTCTTATGCAAAGAGGCGATGCAAGTAACTCCGCCAAGGTACTAACCAGGCCCACTGGAAGCAGAGCCATACTTGTGTTCATATGTGACTCCATTGGGGTACTATCCAGGCTTGTTGGTAGCAGACCAACACCAGAGATGAAACTAATAATTTGACGACTATAATGCTTGTGCATCAATATACTCCTCAACCCCAATCGAAACAAATTTGTTGACTTGCCTTGGAATGTGTGTCAATCGACCAAGAGCCTGGCAGATACTACATCTTATAATCAAGCTGGTGTGAAACCAAGAAAAGCTGAGAACTGCACAATACTTTTGGAGATGTTCGACTTTCTTTTCATGAACAAGGTCCATTTAGGGAGGTAGAGTTCTACTAGTGTGTTTCCAAGTGTTGTAGCAACTACAACCACCCTCCGAAATTTTGTCTTGGCTTCATTTTGGAGCCTCCCTACCAACCTTCATAGCAGCATGTCCTGCTTCATCAAGTACACAGGCTCGAGTGATTTTTCTTGCATAAAGATAGCCTGTCGATCAAACCTTGATGCATTACCCTCATTGGCTATTCATCTAGACTTGCTCCAGCAGTAGGCTAAGAAACTCCTTCAATAATTTGTGTAAATATGGAGGGAAACCAACCTTCCATCCAGAAATTGTGCAATCCTGACTGCAGCCTACTGGGCCCTAGAATTGCGCAATTCTTCTGAGCAAGCTTCACCAAGAAAATTGTGCAATCCTTCCCAACTGGGCTGCTCAGCCCAGGATTTGCACAAATCTGGGCAACAACCAGCTACTCTGCTCAGAAATTGCACAAATCTTCTAAGAAGCCAGCCTAGCTCCCAACCATAAATGTGCATTTTCTCCCAGTAGTAGAGCAGCCTCTTGCATGTGCAGCTGAGTTGACTGGATCCCTTCGGTACCAAGGAAAACAGACTTGCATGCATGGGTTGCTTCTCCCAAGGTAGCATGCAAATGCATCCCTTGTTTCAGGGATCTATTTTTGGTAGTTGGAGGTTAAATGCAAGGATCATTTCAGAATCCTCCTACCAAGTGTCGCTTTCCCTAGATTTGTGGCATGCACGTCACAACTTCGATTTTATCAAAACTCATCAAACAGATGCTGCAAAGCTCATTCCTCACATCAACATTGTAGCTTTGACATCCCACATTGCATTTAGGAGTTTTTGGCACATTCAACTCAGTTGTTTTGGGGTAAGCCCACTTTCCATGTCTTGTGTTGCATTTATGGCGCTTTTTTTTTCGCTTCGTATGAACATTGTCTGCTTGATTTCAGTGAGCACATGCTATTGTTTTGATCCATACTAGCTTTTACAAGCACTGTTTCATTTTTCATTAACATCTCACTGTTATCACATGCATGAAACTATTTTTCACGAATGGTTGTTGATTCGGCGACTCGCCTCACTCTCATGCATGTTTTTCCATTTTCTAAAGATTCCATTCACTGTTTAGATGCATGATCATTCACTTATGCTTACACTCAACATTTCGATGCATAGGCATTCACTTTCTCTTTCAGTTTCCCGTTGGTGAGTCTAGGCAGCCTTGGCCTGGACTTCGCCTCAACAAGATAGCATTATGTAATCCTTATAGGGAAGACTCTATATTCCTCTAAGGAAATATGCATTTCTACCTAGTGCCTGTCCTCTAGTCTTGTGTTGCGCAATTCTGAGGGACAGTGACTACTAGCCCAAAAAATTGGGCAATGCAGTCACTAAGCCTGCAACCATTTCCAACTAAGATTGTCCATTGCACAATTCCAACAGTCAGTAACCAGACTGGATTGTGCATTGCACAGTTCCAGTAATCAGTTAGCCTCCTAGTAGCCTAGACTGTGCCTTGCACAGTCAGTCTCCCGACCTCCCTATGGAAATTGTGTGACCTTCATGATCAGTCACATAGGTATGTTGCAAGTCAGCGCTCAAGTTCATTTTGGTTTTGGACTAAAACATTTCTTTCCATGAGTGCTTACATGTCTCCAAGCATCGCAGGTGTTCATCTACCTCTCAGCAGCATAAGTATAATGATTTCTAGGATATTAGAGTCGAAGACACTAGTCAGAGCACACTTCGGGATGTAGTTGATCAAGTGCCTATGAGCTTGCCTACTCATGAAGACATCAAGTTGTTCGTAGAAAAGGACATCAAGATATGACAGAAGCAACAAAACGAGTAGCATCATGAACAACACCTAAAGGAAACATATCGAATGCAATGAATGCAAGAGGAAGGTTGTTGACAACATAGAGGTGGAACAAAGTTGCAAGCTCAAGTAGATCCACTGATGATGAAAGCAAATTTGGAGACTTAGGCTATGAGGTGACGACATGATCATGTGAAGGCAGAGAATTGAACAAAGAAGGAGTTGCATGTGTTGAAGCAACAACTCAAGGAAGAACATGAGCTACATGGACAAGTGAATGAGTTGCAATAGGAACATGAATAACAGGGGGCGGACATGCACTCACGGATGAACTGTGTCCATATAATTTATAGATCCATCCCAACAGCTAGCACGGAGCAAACATTGTGAGTAGTGTTTTTGATCACATGCAAGGGATTCAGTAGCATGAATGTCATTGTGTACATGCATGCAATCCAATCCATTCAGCACACTCACCAAGGCCAAGATAAGAAGCAAGTTTGACTAGATTTGAGCATGTAGTTGACAATTGATGTGCATGATCACCAGCACACACTAGAAGATCAACACGAACACTATGCATCAGCGTGTTTCCCTTTCTGTTGCACCAAGAAGACCATGTGCATGCTAGCAGATGAGTTAGATGAAGGAGCCACACCAATGCACTTGGATGCAATAGAGGCAAGTGTTCACTTCAACAAGATGTCACCATGGGGTGCATGCACACCATCACGGATGACCAAGCTTGGCATCATCTCATCACCTTCACCATCACAAGCATGTCAAAGAGTTGGTCTCACCACAATGGATCGAGTGTCAGTGTTGTCTTGCATAGCTTGCTCACACCATTTTTGTCTCCCATGGGCACATGTTCATTGTAATGTAACATCATGTCAAGTGGAAGTTCAAGTGTCAATAGTTGGATGTAATATTCATAGAGTAGATGAAGATTCACGAGGGTAGATGAATTGTCACAAAGGGGAACGTTAAGGGTCACCCCACCCTTTGTTATAAATAGAACCTCATAACTCATTGTAGAGGCTTTTGGTCAGCCAAGCTTCGATAGGAGTATCTTAGAGAAAGCTTAGACAATATTGTAACAAGCCTTGGCTTCTCCACTGCACAGAGCTAGTACATCTCTTTGGAGGAGGAGGCGATTGTGGCTGTAACATTCCACTATTGGAACTAGTGATTTGACATGGATGTATTGTATGACTAGAACTTACACTTCTTAATATAACAAAACCAACATGTTTCATGCATATGTTGTATTGTATTTTATGCTATCTAGTTTACTCTAAATGATATATGTATTGTTTGCTTATGCATGCCTGTATGGACTATTTTGTATAAGTATGTATGAATCTTTCTTAAATGCGTTGTTGGTTTAACCATCACTTTGGATTGCTCGCTAACTTTCTTTCCAACTTGTGATGCATCTTCGCTTGTGTGTTCCCTTCCAAGCTGAGTACAATTACAAGTTTCCAAGGGGCACACTCATCTCAACCCCCATGTGTTAGAACCTCTCATGCACCTCCCTTGGCTTGTTGTAGCTGTCACACCCTTGCTACCAACAAAGTTCTATTACTTTTCTCTGTGTGAAATCACAATCAAGGCATTATTGTACAAACCACTACTGGGTCTCCTACACTAAATGGTTTGAGTTCTAATTGGGACTTCTTATCGGGGAGATCCCCTAACATGTTGGCAAGTCCAAAATCGCCAACATAAGGGTAATTTTTGTTATTATTTCTGATGAATTGGATAGTTTTGCACGAAAAGGTAGATCTAGGGTTATTGATTAAAGTGAAAAAGTGGATAATTTTCCTATTTAGAGTCCGCAAAGAATGATTGTAGAACTTTGCGAAGGTCTAGAAACCATTTTACTCGAGTTGCTATATCAGACTGTAGAAGACTATCAACCTAGGCAAGGAAGATCTGAGCTATAAAAGCTTAAGACCACATATCACATTGTCTCTGGATGTAGAAACTTGGTTCTAGCATCCCCCAATACTGCTTCAGGTGAGACTGTAGCCTGCGCTATGCAAGTTGTTGATGAAATGGACAGAAGTTAGGATTTTTTTGGTTGGCATGAACAACTCTAAACCTGGGCTAGGTCCCCCTTAAGCCAACACATGTTGTCATCCTGGACTTTGACAATTTTTGGCTGAGATGCTCCCCCTAAAAATTGCACAATTCTAAAGGGAAATCAACCTTCCCTCCAGAAATTGTGCAATCCTGTTGGGCTACCTATTGAGCTCCAGAATTGTGCAATCCATCCAAGCAGACCTCCCTCAAAAAATTGCGCAATCTAGCCCAAGACTGTGCTTCAACCCCAAAAATTACACAATTCTAGGAGGCAGTGACCTGCTCATCCCAGAAATTGCGCAATGCCTGAGGGACATGTTGGCATTATGATACATATGTTTTACTTGATGGCAACCCACTCATCTCAGATGATAAAATAAAGTGCAGCAAAGTTCACACACTTTCATGAAGATAAAAGTTTATTTCATGTAGAGAAAAGTTCACGCACTTTTATGTGGAGAAAAGTTCATGCACTTTTGTGCGGAGAAAAGTTTATTTCATGTTAAAAAAAAAGTTCACGCACTTTTATGCAGAGAAAAGTTTATTTCATGTGGAGAAAAGTTCACGCACTTTTGTGCGGAGAAAAGTTTATTTCATGTAGAAAAAAAGTTCACGCACTTTTATGTGGAGAAAAAATTTATTTCATGTGGAGAAAATTTCACGCACTTTTATGTGGAGAAAAAGTTTATTTCATGTGGAGAAAAAGTTTATTTCATGTGGAGAAAATTTCACGCACTTTTATGTGGAGAAAAAGTTTATTTCATGTGGAGAAAAGTTCACGCACTTTCATGGTTGGTTCATGGTATCGGTCCGAAAGTTTTTTGATCCTATGGTTTTGGTATGTGATATTGCATCCAAAAGTGTTGATCCCAAGTATTGGGTTCATGGTATTGTGTTATTATGGTTTTGGACCGTGGTATTGTGAAAGGCCTAAGACTATAAAAGGGGAAGGAGATCATTTGGCAAAGTATCATCTGAATTGTTATTGAATATCTGATAAAGTGCTAGATCTAGAATACTGTGATTGGGTTATGGTGCAGATCTGGATCTGAATAAAGAAGGAACCTAAGCGCAAGGAGAAGGATAAGTTCTATTGATGGGTCTTAATCTTTAAGCTTGAATGATAGTATTTTTTTGTTCTTGGTTTAGATTTGGTGTGTGGTTACAGTTACTGTGATTTGGATACAGCTGTTAGAGACGTGTCTACTTGATTCAATGCTAATTGGTGAAAAGGAGATTGTTTGATGCATAAATTCTTGATGATTGATTGATGTTCATGGATCTAGTCTGAAAATTTATGAAACGTGGTCCCTGGAAGAAAGAGAAGGTTGTAGCCTTCTATAGACCAGCACCTACGTACTAGTATCTTGGCTAGTGCAAGAGCTAAGGGGGTTGTAGCTCCCTTCAAGGAGAGTCTGGAAAACGAGAGAGGGTTGTAGCTCTCTGTAGGTTGCAGCCTGCGTACTGGTAAAGGACTACACCAATACAATTGTAAGAAGAAGTTTCTAATTGAAAGAAGATAGAGACATATTGCAGCAAGTGGTTTTCACCCACATTGGGTTTCCACCTTATATCATGGTGTTCATGTGTGTGGCTTATGTATGATGATCTGCTCTATTTTACTGCAACTATTTACTGTTAATATGGTTGATAATGTTCTAATGCACTCATTAAGGATCAACTAAATGAATCATAAGAAGTTGTGGAAGTAGCATATATGAATCTGAATATGGAAATGAAAAAGTTTTATTGATGTGATAATACTGATTCACCCCCCTCTCAGTGTTATTTCCAACAAGTGGTATCAGAGCAGGTCCGTCAGAAGAAGCTTGATCGCTTGAAGGAAGATCTTTCATCATGAGCAACTACGAGAGGGAAGCATCAATCAGGTCACCGATTTTTGATGGGACAAACTTCGTATACTGGAAGGTAAGAGTTACTGCCTATCTTTAATCTCTTGGTACTGAAGTCTGGGATATCATAGATACAAGGTATACTTTTCCATCAGCAACTCCTACAGATCTGGCTAAGAAGAAGAAATATGAAATAAATGCAAAGGTGGTCAATACTCTTCTAGGATGTCTATCTCAATCAGAATTCGTGAAGGTTATGTAGTTTAAATCCACAAAGGAAATATGGGACAAGATTGTTTTGAGCTATGAAGGAGATGATCAGGTAAAACGAGCAAAACTTCAAACCCTCAGGATTCAGTATGAAAATCTCAAGATGTATAATGATGAAAGTGTGGCTAATTATTTTCTTCGTGTAGATGAGATTGTTAATTGTATGAAAAACTTGGGTGAAGAAATAAAAGAGGTTGTTGTGGTTGAAAAAGTTCTAAGATCTTTGTCCTCTAGATTTGAATCTAAAGTTTATGCTATAGAAGAAAAGAAGAATCTACAAAACCTTAAAATGTCTCAGCTACACGGAATTCTAACTGCTTATGAAATGAGGAAAGGAGGTCCTTCAGATAGGAGAGTAACTGCCTTCAAGGCTTCAGGAAAAGGAGAGTACTATGAGTCAGGACACGGGTCAGAAGAAGAAGAAGAATCAAATTTTGTCAGAAATCTTCAACGGGGTACTGGAGGATTCAGAGGTAAGTGACCTTTCAAATGTTTTTCTTGTGGAAGAGTAGGTCACTATGCTGCCAAATGTCCTCATAAGGATAAGATTGAAAAGGGGAAGGAACCTGTTAGATGGAACAAGAAACATAATGAAAATAAGAAAAGCTATTACACTCATGAAGATAGTGATGGAATATCAAATAGCGATGAAGATGAATGAGGTAATCACTATAAACTTTTAATGGCCTTTGAAGATGATGATTACATGGATGCTATAGATGTAGATGGCTTTTATGAAGAGATTTCTAGACTCAAAACATGTTTAGAAGAAATGAATGTGATCATTGATACTCTGCAATGTCAACTTGATGAAAAGGAAAAATCTCTTGAGAAGTTAGAATGTGAAATTGTTGGCCTTAGAAAAGAAATTGAGAAAACAAAGGCCCTTAATCTCAAATTTGTTAAAGGATATGAAACTATGGATGAGATTATCAATGTGCAATGTTCCCCTCTAATCAAGACAGGTCTGGGGTATAATGGAGAAGCATCTCAAGATTCCACCTCCAAAAGTTATCTTGATGCAACAAGAATGAGTGAGCAAAGGCCTAAAATAAATCATCAGGTAAATCAAGGATAGTCTTACTCAAGAACAAACAAACACTATCAAGAAAATCGGGGCATGCTACCTTAAGGAAAAACAGAAGCTACAACCAGCCACAGGTAAAATCTTCCCAATTTTCTTCAAGAATGGATGTCAGTAGAAACTACAATCAGTTGGATGATAATCGCAGGAATTTCTTGAATGGCCAATGTTTCTCTTGCCATAACTTTGGTCACAAAGCAACTCAATGTGTTGCCTATAAGACAATCATGACTAGAGAAGCTCAAAAACAAAGAAGTATGCTTGCAATCACGAAGAGAACCTATAACAAATTTTCCGCCCTTGAAAATGAAATTGAATGTTCCATTTGTAATAATTTTGGTCATAAAGATTCTGAATGCAGGAGCAGGTTTTGGAAGACAACTCAGAAGGAACAAACCTCAAGTGCCAAAACATGGAGAATGAAGGAACCGCAACCAGAAAGATGTGGGATAGCTTTATATGCAGAAGGACAGGAAAATCAATGGTACATTGACAGTGGATGTTCGAAGCATATGACAGGTGATAAAGAAAAACTTGAATCATATACTGCTTTAGAAAAGGGAAAGAAAGTTTCTTTTGGAAATGATACCCCTGCAGCCATAAAAGGAAAAGGCATTGCTCAGTTGAAAGAAAAGGTCAAATCTGGAAATGTTTTGTATGTTGATGGCTTGAAGCATAATCTATTGAGTGTCAGTCAGATGTGCGATAATGGAACCGAGGTAATATTCCTATCATATGGGTGTAGTGTTCGTGATCTTGATACAAGAAGAACAGTAATCAAAGGCAGAAGAACTCCAAATAATCTATACATATTTGAAGAAGGAGAACAACAATGTTATTTGAGAAAGAATGATGAACACTGGTTATGGTATCGAAGGTTGGGGCATCTAAGCTTTTCACAAATAAGGAAAGCATGCAAATACCAAGCTATTCGTGGTCTTCCAGATATAAAAATTCTAGACAACACCATATGCAAATCATGTCAGTTTGGAAAGCAAACCAGAACTAACTTCCCTAAGAAGGAAGGTTCAGCCAGTAGGCCTCTTGAGCTAGTCCATACAGATGTATGTGGTCCATTTAGGACAAGGTCTCCTCAAGGATAAGAATACTTTATATTATTCATTGATGATTTCTCCAGGATGGTTTGGTTAGGACTTATGAAGCACAAGGATGAAGCATTCGAAAAATTCCAATCTTTCAAAGCCTTGGTTGAAAATGAATCAGATTACAAAATTAAGTGCCTCAGGTCCGACAGAGGTGGGGAGTTTACCTCAAATGATTTTTTTGATTACTGTGAAGAACATGGAATAAGAAGGGAATTCTCTACAGCTAATACTCCTCAGCAAAATGGAGTGGTGGAAAGGATGAACATAATAGTCCAACAAATGGCTCGAGCTATGCTTGATGAGTCTGGAACTCCCGCAACCTTCTAGGGTGAAGCTGCATATGCTACGGTTGTTATTCTCAACAAAACAAATGTCCGAGTGAAAAGCACTCAAAATCCGCATGAGCTCTGGTATGGTGAGACTCCTTCGGTAAAGCATTTCAAAATTTTTGGGAGCAAATGCTATATTAAGAATACTGATGAACAGCTTGGAAAACTTGAACCCAGAGCAGATGAAGGTATTCTCCTTGGTTATTCTCCCTACAACAAAGAGTATGTGTTATAATAAAAGACTTGGAAGAATTGTTGATAGCATTGATGTAGTGGTTGATGAAAAATGATACATCCCTAGGCAAGTAAATCATGAAAATATCGAAGAGGATGAAGACTACTCTCCAAATCAGACAGATGATGAAGAAGAGACCCATGAAGAAGAAACTCATGAGGAGCCAGAGGAACAAATAAGGATAGAAGAAAAGAATCCTTCCAGATATGTTCAAAAGAATCATCCAGAATCACAAATTTTGGGGCAAAATGAGGCAGGTGTTCAAACAAGAAGAATAATTGCAGAAGCCTCAAGCTATTTGGCATTGCTCTCCTCCACTGAACCAAAATGTAAAAGAGGCATGCAAAGATGAATGCTGGGTCAAGGCAATGGATGAAGAACTTGAGCAGATTGAAAAGAACAACACTTGGGAGTTGGTTCCTAGACCAAAAGATAAGAATGTCATAGGGACAAAATGGATTTTCAAGAACAAGTTGAATGAAAATGGGGATGTTATTAGAAACAAGACCAGACTTGTTTGTAAAGGGTATGCTCAACAAGAAGGAATAGACTTTGAAGAAACCTTTGCTCCTGTTGCTAGACTTGAGGCCATCCGAATGTTCCTTGCTCTCTCAATCTTTCAAAAGCTCAAAGTTTTTCAAATGGACGTGAAATCAGCCTTTCTAAATGGGGACTTAGAAGAAATGTACATTGAACAACCAGATGGTTTCATCCTTGGGAATGATCCAAATCTTGTATGCAGACTGAAAAAGGCCCTCTATGGTCTTAAACAGGCTCCAAGGGCTTGGTACTACCGGTTGGACAAATATCTTCATCAACAAGGATTTTCAAAAGGATCAGCAGATAGCAATCTCTATATAAAAATTGAAAATGACAAATTGCTAATACTTGTTGTGTATGTAGATGATATTATATTTGGCAGCGATGAAGAAGCTATGAGTCAAAGCTTTGCCGTGGTGATGCATAAAGAATTCGAAATGTCTTTGCTTAGAGAATTGACATACTTCTTGGATTGAAAATCCAACAAAATGAAGGCGGTATATTCTTGTCTCAAACCAAGTACCTCAAGAAGATTTTGAAGAAGTATGGCATGGAAGATTCAAAACCAGTATGTACTCCTATGGTTACAGGATGCAGTCTCAGTGCAAATGATGAATCAGCAGCAGTTCATCAGCCAACCTATAGATGCATGATTGGAATTCTACTTTATTTGATAGGTACACAACCAGACATCATGCATGCAGTGGGAATAGTTGGAAGATTTCAGGCAAATCCTAAGGAAACTCATCTTCAGGCAATAAAGAGAATTTTGAAGTATCTTCAAGGAACTCAAAACTATGGCTTATGGTATCCTAGAGATACAGATCTCACTCTTCATGCTTATACAGATGCAGATTGGGCTGGAAGCATGGATGACAGAAAGAGCACAAGTGGTGGTGAATTCTTTATGGGTTCCAGATTAGTATCTTGGTTCAGCAAGAAACAGAGTTCGATTGCTTTGTCTACAGCTGAAGCGGAATATGTAGCTGCTGCATCTTGCTGCACTCAACTCCTTTGGATGATGCAGACCTTGCAGGACTTTCAAATCACTTGTACACCACCTATCTCCATCTTATGTGATAATACAAGTGCAATCAGCATTTCAAAGAACCCAGTCATACATTCAAAGACAAAGCACATACCGATCAAGTATCACTTTCTCAGGGAACAATTGATTGAACAAAAGGTCAAGTTGGAGTATGTTCCTTCTAAGGAACAAGTTGCTGATATTCTCACCAAACCTTTGCCCAGGGAGACCTTTGAATAACTCAGGAAAAAGCTGGGAGTAGTTGATGCATCATCTTGCTGTTAAAACTTGTCTATTTTAGAGAAAAATGGGTGTGCACAAGTTGCTTGAGGAGGATTCGCGTACATACACCGGTTTGTGTAGAAATAGTCGCATATATGGAGGCTTGATGGATATGAGTAGGGATAGGCTCTGGTTGAAGATAGTCATATATGGGTCTGACAGAGACCATCTGGCATAGGTTCAGGGGGAGCAAATAAACTTCTAATGATGCATTGTTGGAATTATCTTAGAAGCTTTTGGTTCTAGTTCACAGCTGTTGTTGGTTTCAGGTGGAACGAAGGCAGAGAAAGAATAGAAGGAAATCAAGGTTGTTGATCTAAATGAGCCTGCTTATAGTCAAGGGGAGCATGAATAGCACACTTCAACATAGCAGAGATTTCAGCAGGTACTCAGGGGAGTATGGGCAGCAGAATGTTTCTCTTTGCCCTTGATGTCAAAGGGGGAGAGTGATTGGTTGTTTTTGCCATCAAGTCCAAAGGGGGAGATTGTTGGCATCATGATACATATGCTGCACTTGATGGCAACCCACTCATCTCAGATGATAAATTATAGTGCAACAAATTTCACGCACTTTCATGAAGATAAAATTTTATTTCATGTAGAGAAAAGTTCACGCACTTTTATGTGGAGAAAAGTTCACGCACTTTTATGTGGAGAAAATTTCACGCACTTTTATGTGGAGAAAAGTTTATTTCATGTGGAGAAAAGTTCACGCACTTTTATGCGAAGAAAAGTTTATTTCATGTAGAAAAAAAGTTCATGCACTTTTATGTGGAGAAAAAGTTTATTTCATGTGGAGAAAATTTCACGCACTTTTATGTGTAGAAAAAGTTTATTTCATGTGGAGAAAAATTTTATTTCATGTGGAGAAATTTCACGCACTTTTATGTGGAGAAAAAGTTTATTTCATGTGGAGAAAAGTTCACGCACTTTCATGGTTGGTTCATGGTAGTGGTCTGACAGTTTTTTGATCCTATGGTTTTGGTCTGTGGTATTGCATCCAAAAGTCTTGATCCCAAGTATTGGGTTCATGGTATTGTGTTATTATGGTTTTGGACCGTAGTATTGTGAAAGGCCTAAGACTATAAAAGGGGAAGGAGATAATTTGGCAAAGTATCATCTGAATTGTTATTGAATATCTGATAAAGTGCTAGATCTGGAATACTGTGATTGGGTTATGGTATAGATATGGATCTGAATAAAGAAGGAACCTAAGCGCAAGGAGAAGGATAAGTTCTATTGATGGGTCTTAATCTTTAAGCTTGAACGATAGTATTTTTTTTGTTCTTGGTTTAGATTTGGTGTGTGGTTACAATTATTGTGATTTGGATATAGCTGTCAGAGAAGTGTCTACTTGATTCAGTGCTAATTGGTGAAAAGGAGATTGTTTGATGCATAAATTCTTGATGATTGATTGATGTTCATGGATCCAGTCTGAAAATTTATGAAACATGGTCCCTGGAAGAAAGAGAAGGTTGTAGCCTTCTGTAGGCCAGCACCTACATACTAGTATTTTGGCTAGTGCAAGAGCTAAGGGGGTTGTAGCTCCCTTCCAGGAGAGTCTGGAAAACGAGAGAGGGTTGTAGCTCTCTGCAGGTTGCAGCCTGCATACTAGTAAAGGAGTGCACTAGTACAATTGTAAGAAGAAGTTTATAATTGAAAGAAGATAGAGACATATTGCAGCAGGTGGTTTTCGCCCACATTGGGTTTCCACCTTATATCATGTTGTTCATGTGTGTGGCTTATGTATGATGATCTGTTCTATTTTACTACACTTGTTTACTGTTAATATGGTTGATAATGTTCTAATGCACTCATTAAGGATCAACTAACTGAATCATAAGAAGTTGTGGAAGTAGCATATATGAATCTGAATATGGAAATGAAAAAGTTTTATTGATGTGATAATACTGATTCCCCCCCCCCCCTCTCAGTATTATTTCCAACAGGACAACCATCCCTGCTTAGCCTAGAAACTACACAAATCCCTTTCCCAAGCTTGTAGATTGCTGCATGTGCCTTCAGGTCGACTAGTCCCCTCTGGGACTGAGCTATCATGATTTACATGCATGGGTTGCTTTTCCTGAAATAGCAAAAGGAAACATGCAAAAGGAATCCCTAGATTTTAGGGATCTATTTTAGCAGTTGGAGGTTACATGCAAAGATCATTTTAGAAACCTCCCACCAAGTGTCACTTTTTCCTAGATTTGTGGCATGCACGTCATGACCTCGATCTTATCAAAACTTATGTACTGGACATTGTAGATCTCATTCCTCACATCAATCTTACATCTCTGACATCCCACATTGCATCTAGGAGTCTTCGACACATTCAACTCATCTTTTTCAGGGTAAATCTATTTCTCATGTCTTCTGTTGCATTCTTTTCACTTTTGTATTTCACTTTGTGTAAGTGATGTTTGTTTGATTTCAATGAATTCTTGATGCCTTTTTGATGCATGTTAGCTTGTAGAAGCATTGTTTTAGTTTTTCTTTGCATCTCATTGTTGTTGCATGCATGACACTATTCCAGCATTGACAATCGCCATTGTAGTAAATCGCTTCACACACATGCTTGCTTTCCCATTTTCTGAATCTTTCACTCATTTTTTGTATGCATGATCATTCAATCTTGTTTGCACTCAACTTTTCCATGCACTCAGACTTATCATGTTTCGAGTCGCCCGTCTGGGTTACCTTGGCCCAGACCCTACCTTGCCCAGCTAGAAAATGCGCATTTATGGAAGTGAAGGCTCTCCCTTCCCTCCAAAGATTGTGCAAATCTAGCCTAGCATTGGCCACCAGGCTTACATTGCGCAATTTTAGGAGGCAGTGCCTTGCTGGCCCCAAAAACTACATAATGCAGTTTGTTGGTTTTCATGTTACTACTAACTGAAATTGTGCATTGCGTAGTTTCAGTTCTCATCAGGACAGACTAGATTGTGCTTTGCATAGTTCCAAAAATCAGTCAACCTCCTAATAGCCCAAACTATGCCTTGCGAAGTTTTGGCAGCCAATCTCCTAGCCTCTTGGTGAAAATTGTGCAATCTTCACAGGCAGTCACATAGGTATGTTGCATGTCAGTTGTCCATTTTGTTTTAGTTTTAAACTAACAGATTACTTTCCATGACTATTTCTATGTCTCCAGGTATCACAAGTGTTCATCTACCTCTTCACAGTACAAGTACAATGGCGTCTTAGAGAGCAAGGTCAAAGGACACTATTGAGAGTGAAATTAGATATGTAGTTGAGCGAGTTTCTATGAGCTTGCTTATCTACGAAGACACCAAGCTAGTCATAGACAATGATATCAAGATGAAATAGTAGTGACATCGTAGAGAGACGCACCATCAGTTGTAGCAAAGGGTTGCAAACTTGAGCATGACCAAGGTAGGAGGAAGGTTGTTGACAGCACAGAGGTGGATCAAAGCTGCAAGTTCAAAGAAGATCCACTTGTGATGAAAGAAACTTTGGAGATTGAGGCTAAGAGGTGACAATGCGACAAGAGGATCACGCAAAGGCAGAGAGAGAAATAGAGAAGGAGTTGTAGGAGCTGAAGTGGCAACTCATAGAAGAACAGGAGTTGCACAGACGAGAGAAGGAAGCATAGCAAGAATAGGTATAGAAGGAGATGCAACATGCACAAACTAATGAAATTGTTAGCGTTTTAAATTTCACGTCAGGCTGAGAAAGGCAAATCTCAAAGCTACATCAAACCATTCAGCCTTGTAGCTAGCCCTACGGGGCAGGAGAAGGCTCTCTCCGGTCTCTCTCGAAAAATCGTCAATGGATGAGATGACCAATAAGGTAACACTGATATTAGGCTAGTAAACTGATTAGAAGGATTGATTTTGAAATTTTTGGGTTTTTGGTGGCAAATTGAGGAAGTGGCAATTTTGGGTGCGGGGATTTGACACAGTTTCTACAGGGGGTTCTTTGGGCCGAGATAGGAGACAATATTGATGCCTTAAGCTGAGGTGAATGGATGAGAAAGACAGGTGAGGAGCTAAGGAGGGAAAACAATAACTTTGAATCCTCCTTAAACAGTAGAAAACATTGAAATCAAACAAACTTAAAAGCAGAGCATGACAGTCATGAATTCTTACTTTAACACTTCGTTTGTTTAATATGCAGAAGGAAAAGAAAGGAAATGATTCACATAACACACTTACAGGTACATAGAGAAACACACCATCAATACATGTAACCACAAGAATCCCAAAAAGGACTGAAAAACCCTGGTCTTCCTTAGCCAAAAATTGCAGAGATACAGTGAAATAATACAATGATAGCTTCTCCCTCAAGAGTCCAACCTTCCAACCCTTGAAAATGACTAGGAAAATACATAATATAGGCAAGTAACACATTTCCTTGCCTCTAGGGGTCGATCTCACTTTCCTAGGAGCTGTTTCAACCACTTCTAAACTAAGCACTGAAAACTAGGCAGTCGAAACAACTTGCCTCTATAAACTAGGAAACCAATTCATTCATTTAATTTTCACCTATTTCATGAATGAATCTTCTAGAAGAGATACATAAGTGTAAAAGTATCAAAAAATTACATTAATTACATCACATAGGATAATAATCCACCCCAAAAAGTGAAACAGGGTCAAACTGCGCTTTTCTGAGCTATACAGTGAAATTTGGAGAAATTTGCCTGACGGGTCGCGCGCCTCTGCCTGACGGGTCGTGCGCCGTTGGGACCACTTTTGGGGCACTTCCAGGTGTCCAAATTGGGCAAGAGTAGGCTTGTTGGAAAGGTATGTGAGTCTACTTTCCAACCCAACTAGAATTTCAGAATTTGGTGGTAATTTGCCCCTCCAAAATTGCAATCTCCCAAGACTTCTTTCTGTGTCTCAAAAAAGTGACAGAAAGTCATTTTTTGCTTGTTTTTTGACTTTCTGGAGGCCCAAAACTTTGCCAAACCTCTAGTCCTTTGATGAGAATGTGTAACTTTGCATGAAAAATCTGGAAATGTTGAGTTTTTGCAAAATGGAGTTGCCGGGATGAAGGGTCTCACGGGGGGTGAGACCCGTTAATGGAGAAAACCTGTAAATTGCTTGAAAAAAACAAAATTTACCCAAAATGCTCAAAATTTCTTGGGATTTGTGCTGTGGTTAGGCTATTTAGTGCCTTGGTTCTTGAGTGAAGCCTCGGCCAAGATGTGGAGGGGATCGGGCCTCTTTCTCCATTTTAGTGCCTCAGTCAACCGCCTTGGATCTAGCGATTGTAATTTTGACATTTCTCTAAAACCATGACACCTGTGTAAAACGTGAAGGAGGTTTTTCTTCCTTGGCATGTTGTGGACAAAAATATCTCTCAGTTTTGCAAAATTCATCTTTGGTTGCTCTGAAACATCATTTGAGTGAAACCTATCCCGATGTGTGGAACAAGGGATTTTGTCGAAATGAAGTGAAATGAAGGGGATAAGGGGCTTATAAATTCTTGGGGAAATTTTTGGAAGTAGGGAGG